>ML387103.1:1436-121461 GCA_005239525.1 Nicotiana knightiana | reverse complement strand
GTATCAATCAAGTCTTTAGAATACGCAACTTTTACTCAATCAATTCTCTCAAGACTTTTTAATTTAAATTGGTGATGTTTTACTAATTCTACTGACAATAATAATAACTACCAAATACTAACACTGTGTTGTAAATAATGATGATAAAGGTCTAAGGTTATGGTTTCCTCCGTTGGTGAACTTACTTCTCGGATACTTCTTATAGTTTGATTAGTTGTCTCTATCAATCATGAACACTCTATCTACCATAAATCTATCTCAAGTAATTATGATAATTTACTAGACGCACTCTCTCAAGTTACGCTAGCTAGATTGCATTACAGTTCACTTTAGATTGCACCCGAGGTATCGTTATCTCTAATCCAACCTCTAAACCCTCGGTTATGACTTTCGTCTATACTCTGGGAGTTATGTTGTTCAAACAACTACCTAAATATGCACTCTCTCTCAAGTAGATACATAATAAGTAGGAACAGCTAATTGAGGGCCCTTTCAACCAACTACAACAAGAACGTAGTTGAACAAATAAAGATAAATCAACCAATCAAAACTATATTAATAACACAATAATTTTATCCCCAACGGGTTCTACCAAAACCCTAAATTAAAGAATTTAGCTAGACATGTTCATAACAATCAAACCCAAAATAAATTGCACAATTGAACTACAAAGTAATGAATAAAAGATGTGAAAATCAATGTTTTGTCACTTCAATGGCTTCCTCTCTTCGAATCCTCTTCAAGTTGTGTTTTCGGGGTCTATTTATATGTTTAGGACGAACCCTAAACGTGTAGGAGACTTCTATTCCAACCGGGGAACACTTAAACTCGTCAAAACTCGGAATTGACCGAACATGGGACCCAGGGAGTTTGGGCTCAAACGCCCCCTTAAGGCTAGGACAGGCCTGGCATTTGGGCTCTAACGCCCCCCTAACGCCAGGGGCTACCTGTCTTTAGGGGCCAAATGCCCCCCTAACGCCAGGGGCTTCCTGGCTTTAGGGGCCAAACGCCCGGCTATCTCCCGGGTGTTTCCTCTTCGAACCTTACGCGTATTTTCGATGTATTTGCATCCCTTTAGCTCTGTTTCCATCTCCACTTCACCTACACATGAAATAAACTCCATTAAGCACATAAAAATGTGTTTTTATCATTAACGCACATAAAATGTAGGGCATATAAAATATTAAACCATGAATTCGAGCCTCACATCAAGGATCACTATGGACTTTGTTACTGGACTTCCGTTAACCCGGAAGAAGTTCGATGCAGCTTGGGTCATTGTTGATACGCTGACCAAGTCCGCGCATTTCATTCCTGTGGCAGTTTCCTATTCATCCGAGAGGTTAGCTGAGATCTATGTCCGGGAGATTGTTCGCCTTCATCGTGTGACGGTATCTATCATTTTGGACCGGGGCGCGCAATTTACCTCGCATTTCTGGAGAGCAGTTCAGTGAGAGTTAGGCACCCTAGTGGAGTTGAGCACAACATTGCATCCTCAGACGCATGGGCAGTCCGAGCGGATAATTCATATATTGGAGGATATGCTCCGAGCTTGTGTTATTGACTTTGAAGGATCATGAGATCAATTCTTGCATTTAGTGGGGTGTTGATGCGTCGCTAGAATTCATGATTTTAAGCATTATATACCTTACATTTTGTGTGCAATTGTGATAAAAATACACGTCATATGTGCATAATGGAGTCTATTTCATGTGTAGGTGAATTGGAGATAGAAGCCGAGCTAAATGGATGCATAAACGTCAAAAATACACTCAAGAGTCGAAAAGGAGTGGCCCGGGCCATAGCCGGGCGTTTTGGCCCTAAATCCAGGCACACCCAGGCGTTAGTGGGTCGTTAGACCCCAAATGTCAGGCATAACCAGGCTATAATGGGGCGTTTGGGGCATAACGACTGGGGTCCCTGTCCGATCAATTTCGAGTTTTGAAGGTTTAAGTGTTTCCCAGTTTGAATAAAAGTCTCCTACACGTTTAGGGTTTGTCCCAAACATATAAATAGACACAAAAGCACAACTTAGAGGGGAGGATTCCATTATTGGAGAGAAAATACACACAAGATCATTAGGAAGCAAAGGATTATCAGTTTTCTTCATCTTGTTCTAGTATTTTCAATTTATGCAACACTTATGCAATTGTTTGATTCTACCATGAGTGGCTAAACACCCATTGTTCTGGGGTTGTGGTTTAGCCATGAATATTGTTATTCGACATTAATTTAACCTTGATTATAGTTCACTCAATATATTGTTGTTTCTTCAATTCTGCGTTTAATTGCTTAATTGTCTGGCCAATAGTTAGGTTCTATATACTATCTATGTTATGCTTGGGAAAGCCGTATATAGATTAGAGAAGAATTGAAGAGAGTGCGATCTTAACCCTTAAGGGGAGAGTATTTGTGTTTAGGATAGGAATATTCCTAGTCACTGTGCTTAATTAAACATCGTAATCTTAGTGCGTTCTAATAGATTAATTTCATAGGAATATAGGCATTAATCTATTGAGAATAGGCGAGTAGTACTTTGGGAGAACGCTATGAGAGCAATTATCAATTAATTAGCAATCATGAGTGAATTATATAAAGGGGAGATTTAATTAGAATACAATACGAGTGGTGAATTGATCACAACCCTAGAATATTTGTCTCTACTGATACACACTACAATATTCTTGTCACTTGAAAATTAGTTAGTTCATAGAATTGTAGTATAAATTAGTTACATTCCTTTATTTTGCTTTGGCTCAACTAAATAACAATTAGAGTGATTCAGCAAGTAGTTTACGCAAGTCCTTGTGGGTTCGACATTCGATTTAACATTATATTACTTGCTACGACCACGTATACTTGCGTGGGCGTTTGGAACCAACAAGTTTTTGGCGCCGTTGCCGGGGACTTGAATATGGACTACTTTTTAGTTACTTGCTTTAATTGTTTATTCCATTGAGTCTAATGCCACGTTATTTTTGCATTAACTCAGGAACTTTGAGTGAATGCGTATGGTCAGAAGCCAGGATAGACTTGACGGCTTTGACTCTGAACCTGAAAGATCATTTCACAGGAGATTGCGAGAAGCAAGAGATACATCTAACATTCAGGACTTCATCCGATTTCCTGTGAACATGGCAGAGGAACAACACATGGCTGTTCAGGAGATGGCAATGCCCAGTATTGCTAATGTCACCTCTAGCATCGTGAAGCCCAGAATCACTGGGCACTTTGAGCTAAAACAGAGCATGATCCAACTACTTAATGCAAACGGGCAGTTTTTGGGTCTTCCACACAAGGATCCACAACAACACATTCTGAACTTCTTGGAGATTAGTGATACTTATATCAGTAACGGGGTCACGCCATATTATGTGAGGCTCACGATTTTCCCATTCTCTCTGTTTGGAGAAGCAAAACGATAGTTAAAGGCAGAACCAGCCAATTCCATTACAACATGGAGCGATTTGGCGAGAAAATGTCTGGTAAGGTTTTTCCCTTCAGGAAAGACTGCAAAGATCAGGAGTGAGATAGTCTCCTTTAGACAGAAAATAGGTGAATCTTTATATTCAGCATGGGAAAGGTTCAAGGGTCTACTCAGAGATTGTCCTCATCACAATCAGACAAACGAGGTGTTAGTTCACACTTTCATTGAGGGGCTCCATCCGCAAACAAAAGTTATGGTAGATGCAGCAGCCGGAGGTCAGGTATTGGAGTAGAATTATGATGAAATATTTGCATTACTGAATAAATTCTCCAAAAGCAATCCAGACTGGCAAGGTGAGATGGGGAGAAATGTGATTCAAAACTCACCAGGGGTTCTTGAACTAGATGTGGTCTCAGCATTGTCAGCTCAATTCTCTACATTGACTAACCAAGTAAATCAGATGAACCTGATCATTAACAAGCAACAATCTCAACCACTGTAACAGGCCCAACCAGCAAATCCAGAGTCTGTATATTTTATGGGTAATGTAAATCGAGGCCAAACAAATCAGTATGGGGACACTTATAATCCCAACTGGAGGAACAACCCAAATTTCTCTTGGGGTGGAAATCAAGGCAATCATAATCAGTATCGGCCTCAAGCACCTTATCAACAATACAGACCACCTCAGGCTGAACAATCAGCTAGCTTTGAGAAGATTATGAAGAGAATGATGAACGACCAACTAGATTTCAATCAGAAAATAATGGTTGATCACCAGGCCCAAGCAGTAACAACGAGAAACTTGGAAAGTCAATTGGGGAAACTTGCCAGTTCCCGAAATACCAGACCAGTAGGAGCTGTTCCTAGTGATATTGAGCCTAATCCTAAGGCTCAAGTCAATGCAATTACCTTGAGAAATGGAATAATACTAGAAGAAACTCCAAAAACAAAGAAGAATTCAACTCATCCTGAAGGAGAATTAGTTCCCAAGACAGTTGTAGGGAATGAGAAAGATGATAAAGGACCCGAGCCAGTAATTGAGACAAAGTCACCACCTCTGTTTCCACAAAGACTGTAGAGGAAAAAAGATGATGCTAAGTACAAGAGATTCCAAGATAGGTTGAGCCAAGTGAGTGTGAATTTGCCTTTGGTGGAAATTTTGCAAGAAGTCCCTAAGTATGCGAGGTATCTCAGAGATATTGTGGCAAATAAACGAAGACATGCAGAGTTTGAAACAGTTGTACTTACTGAAGAGTGCAGTTCCAGAGTTCAGAGTAAACTTCCTCCTAAGTTGAAGGATCCTGGGAGTTTCACAATTCTTTTATCTCTTGGAAAACAAGAAGTTGGTATAGCCCTATGTGATTTAGGGGCTAGTATAAATTTGATGCCATCGTCTTTGTTCAAGAAACTCGGATTGGGAGTTCTTAGACCTACCACAATTACTTTACAGTTAGCAGATAGGTCGCTAATTATGCCGGAAGGAATTATTGAGGATGTGCTAGTTCGAGTGGGAAAGTTTATTCTTCCAGCTAATTTTATTGTGCTTGATTACGAGGAAGATGAGGAAGTGCCCATTATTTTGGGGCGACCATTCTTAGCTACTGGTGGAGCAATTATTGATGTGAGGGCAGGGAAGTTAAAAATGAGATTTGACGATGAGGAGGTCACTTTTTATGTGTACAAGGCACTTAAACTCCCAAAATATTATGAGGACTTGTGCATGATTACTATTGTCGACGTGAAGGGGATAGAGCGTAGTCCCTATGTGAATGGCAATGATCGGGAGGAGGTGATGTTGCAAGCTAAGGGTGTAATGATAATTGAGAAAAGAGCCAAAGATGAAAAATGAGACCCGTTAAGTGCGCGCAAAAAGGCTAGGCTTCATGGGATAAAGCAGAAGAGAAAGCGCCCATCCTGAGCATAGTAGCAGAGTCATGCCACGACTATAAATAAGGCGCTTGTTGGGACGCAACCCATTCTGTATATCTATTATGTTTTTAACATTTTTTTAGCTATCGAGTTTTGTGTTGTTTTTATTTTGCAGAGTAGGGGAAGTCCGAGTACCCAAAAGTTGAAGCTGAGGGGCTTGTTTGAGCTTAAGTGTGAGGTCATACCGACTCTAAAGATTGAGAATAATGTCCGGGCTATGCCCGAAGGGGGTCTCAGGGAGTACTTCACACTCTTGTTTTAATGTTTTTCTTTTTGATCATGCATCGATGACTATGCATAACATAAGTGTGGGGTGGGAAAACTACTCTCTTAGGTGTAATTGTATAAAATTATTATTTTTTAGAAAAAGCTCGGATTGTTTTCCAACGATGGATTTATTGGACAATTTTCTTGAGGGATAAAGTCCGATTTAAAAACGCCAAAGATTTTTTTCTTTTTTTGTTTTGGTTTTAGAATAGGTAGGTACTACCTTGGTTTCTCTTTGGGCTACGGTTCTTTTCCAAGGGTGTAGCTTGAACCGGGTATTTTGAAAATTAATTTTCTAGAGTAGTTATGAAGGAACTGAGTTACTCTTAGAAATACCCTATGACATGTTTGATGTCGGCATATTAGGTTATGACATACATTCTGATTTCCCTTATATTTTGTTTGACATGTGATGCCCGAGTAAAAATAAATAGCCTGTTTTGTGACGCCTTAGCTCAGTTGTTTAGATTGTATGCTACATAGTGTAATATTTCTTAATTCTCTAAATTTTGTGTGCTTGCTTGACTTGAGAGTTCAATAAAACCATTGTGATTGAGTCATGTGCAATGTGTGAGTGAGGTTTAGTGATTTTCTATGCTATCCTGTGTAGCCTAGAACTTGCCCTGTGTAATAATCGAAGCGAAATTGTAGGTTATGCTAGTCTAGGAGATGACGTAGGAATTTTCTTTCTTGATCATGGATGTGCTTGTCACATAAGAATTAAAAATTACCATTGCTATCCCCTTTGAGCCATTTGACCTTTTCTTTGGTACCAATATTACAAGTCGTACCCCTCTTTTGTTCTTAAATTGAGATTTGTCACCTTTTCCTCCGAAGGCACTTAGTCGCTAAAATAAGTAAGGTGGGATAATGGGAATTAACATTGGAGTGGAGCCATGGAAAGTTCCGTTAGTGCACTAAGAATTGTATTCAAAAGTCACTAGTCAATGAACTTTCATGTATGGAATGTGTGTATGAAAGAAAGAAAAAAAATGATAGTAAAAGTATGTAAAAAAAGATACACACCTCCAAGTTTTTATTAATTTGTGCTAGTGAAAATATAGAAGTGCTTAATTGAAAAAGGTCTATGTTGAATATGAGTTGTAGCAAAGGAATTGGTTGAGAAGAATATGTGTTGATTTGTGAAGATAGTGTATTAAAGTGCTTAGGAGGTTTAGTCACTATTCCTAAATATATACTACCCGTCCCTTAGCCTACATTAAAACCTTAAAAGTCCTAATTGATCCTAGATTTGGCTAACTTGAATTAGTGGAGATCTACACTACGGGCAAGCTTATGGTACGACCACGGGATGCATATGAATTCTTTGTGAGAGTGAGTGAATTTGTTCAATTGTGTGATGTCCTTAAATTATGTTCAAAAGAATATTTGAATGTGTGGACTAGTTATATTCACACTTTTGTTGTTGGTGAGGGCACATGATCTCTTGAACGATTGGTAATGTTGTAACTTTCTTGTTGGGTAGGTGCGTGAATTGAGAGGGCTTAGTGGTTGCAAGTCGACTCTTGAGGTTGGATGGTTGCAATTAGGTTGTTTGTATTATTGATTAAATTGTTATACTTGGGCATGTTTAAAGATGGGAAAGAATGTGAAATTTTGTATGTTCATACTTTATTGCCGGTATCGATCATAGTTAAGGGGTAATGTGTTTGATTGAAAAGTAAAATACTCCTTGCTTATGAAATGTGTACGTGTTGAAGGATATTGCTCGAGGACGAGCAAGAGTCTAAGTGTGGGGTGCTGATGTGTGGCTAGAATTCATGGTTTTAAGCATTATATACCTTACATTTTGTGTGCAATTGTGATAAAAATACACGTCATATGTTCATAATGGAGTCTATTTCATTTGTAGGTGAATTGGAGATGGAAGCCGAGCTAAATGGATGCATAAACGTCAAAAATACGCTCAAGAGTCGAAAATGAGTGACCCGAGCCATAGCCGGGCGTTTTGGCCCTAAAGCCAGGCACACCCAAGCGTTAGTGGGGCATTAGACCCCAAACGCCAGGCATAACCAGGCTATAATGGGGCGTTTGGGGCTTAGCGCCTGGGGTCCCTGTCCGGTCAATTCCGAGTTTTGATGGTTTTAAGTGTTTCCCGGTTTGAATAGAAGTCTCCTACACATTTAGGGTTTGTCCCGAACATATAAATAGACCAATAAACACAACTTAGAGGGGAGGATGCCATTATTGGAGAGAAAATACACACAAGATCATTAGGAAGCAAAGGATTAACAGTTTTCTTCATCTTAGCATGAGTGGCTAAACACCCATTGTTTTGGGGTTGTGTTTTAGCCATGAATATTGTTATTCGACATTAATTTAACCTTTATTATAGTTCTTTCAATATATGGTTGTTTCTTCAATTCTACGTTTAGTTGGTTAATTGTCTGGCCAGCAGTTCGGTTCTATATACTATCTATGTTATGTCTGGGAAAACCGTATATAGATTAGAGAAGAATTGAAGAGAGCGTGATCTTAACCCTTCAGGGGAGTGGATTTTTTGTTAGGATAGGAATATACCTAGTCACCATGCTTAAATAAACATCGTAATCTTAGTGCGTTCTAGTAGATTAATTTCATAGGAATATAGGCGTTAATCTATTGAGAATACACGAGTAGTACTTCGGGAGAAGGCTATGAGAGTACTTATCGATTAATATCAATCATGAGTGAATTATAAAAAAGGGAGAGTTAATTAGAATGCAATACAAGTGGTGAATTGATCACAACCCTGGAATATTTGTCTATTTTGATACACACAACAATATTCTTGTCACTTGATAATTAGTTAGTTCATAGAATCATAGTATAAATTAGTTACATTCCTGGATTTTGTTTTGGCTCGATTAAATAACAATTAGAGTGATTCGGCAAGTATTTTACGCAAGTCCTTGTGGGTTCGACATTCGATTTAACATTATATTACTTGCTACGACCATGTAAACTTGCACGGGCGTTTGGAACCAACCAGTTTTTGGTGTCGTTGCCGGGGACTTGAAAATAGACTACTTTTTAGTTACTTGCTTTAATTGTTTATTCCATTGAGTCTAACGTCACGTGATTTTTGCTTTAATATCAGCAACTTCGAGTGAATGCGTAGGGTCAGAAGCCATGATAGACTTGACGGCTTTGACCCTGAACCTGAGAGATCATTTCACGAGAGATTAGGAGAAGCAAGAGATACATCTATTATTCAGGACTTCATCCGATTTCCTGTGAACATGGCAGAGGAACAACACGTGGCTGTTCAGGAGGTGGCAATGCCCAGTATTGCTAATGTAACCTCTAGCATTGTGAAGCCCAGAATCACTGGGCACTTTGAGCTAAAACAAAGCATGATCCAACTACTTCATGCAAACGGGAAGTTTTTGGGTCTTCTACACAAGGATCCACAACAACAAATTCTGAACTTCTTGGAGATTAGTGATACTTATATCACTAACGGGGTCACGCCAGATTATGTGAGGCTCACGCTTTTCCCATTCTCTCTGTTGGGAGAAGCAAAGCGATGGTTAAAGGCAGAACCAGCCAATTCCATTACAACATGGAGCGATTTGGCGAGAAAATTTCTCGCAAGGTTTTTCCCTTCAGGAAAAACTGCAAAGATCAGGAGTGAGATAGTCTCCTTTAGACAGAAAATAGGTGAATCTTTATATTCAGCATGGGAAAGGTTCAAGGGGCTACTCAGAGACTGTCCTCATCACAATAAGACAAATGAGGTGTTAGTTCACATTTTCATTGAGGGGCTCCATCCGCAAAAAAAAATTGTGGTAGATGCAGTAGCCGGAGGTCAGGTGTTGGAGAAGAATTATGATGAAATATTTGCATTACGGAATAAATTCTCCAAAAAGAAATTCAGACTGGCAAGGTGAGATGGGGAGAAATGTGATTCAAAAGTCACCAGGGGTTCTTAAACTTGATGTGGTCTAAGCATTGTCAGCTCAGATCTCTACGTTGACTAACCAAGTCAATCAGATGAACCTGATCATTAACAAGCAACAGTCTCAACCACTGGAACAGGCCCAACCAGTGCAACAGATTCAGGTATTTTGTGAAGTCTGTGGAAAGGGTCACATGAACAATCTATTCCCAGAAAATCCAGAGTCTGTATATTTTGTGGGTCATGTAAATTGAGGCCAAAAAAATATGTATGGGGACACTTATAATCCCATCTGGAGGAACAACCCAAATTTCTCTTGGGGTGGAAATCAAGGCAATCATAATCAGTATCGGCCTCAAGCACCTCAACAACAATACAGACCACCTCAGGCTGAACAATCAGCTAGCTTTGAGGATATTATGAAGAGAATGATGAACGGACAACTTGATTTCAATCAGAAAATAATAGTTGATCACCAGGCCCGAGCAGTAACAACGAGAAACGTGGAACGTCAATTGGGGCAACTTACCAGTTCCCAAAATACCAGACCAGTAGCAGTTCTTCCTAGTGATAATGAGCCTAATCCTAAGGCTCAAGTCAATTCAATTACCTTGAGAAATGGAAGAATACTAGAAGAAGCTCCAAAAACAAAGAATAATACAGCTCATCCTGAAGGTGAATTAGTTCTCAAGCCAGTTGAGGGGAATGGGAAAGATGATAAAGGACCGAGCCATTAATTGATATAAGTCCACCACCTCCGTTTCCACAAAGGCTGTAGAGGAAAAAAGATGATGCTAAGTACAAGAGATTCCTATATATGTTGAGCCAAGTGAATGTGAATTTGCCTTTGGTGAAAATTTTGCAAGAAGTGCCTAAGTATGCGAGGTATCTCAGAGATATTGTGGAAAATAAATGAAGACATGCAGAGTTTGAAGCAGTTGCACTTACTGAAGAGTGCAGTGTCAGAGTTCAGAATAAACTTCCTCCTAAGTTGAAGGATCCTGGGAGTTTCACAATTCATTTGTCTCTTAGAAAACAAGAAGTTGGTAGAGCCCTGTGTGATTTAAGGGTTAGTATAAATTTGATGCCATCGTCTTTGTTCAAGAAACTCGGATTGGGGGTTCTTAGACCTACCACAATCACCAGTTAGCAAATAGGTCACTAATTATGCTAGAAGGAATTATTGAGGATGTGCTAGTTCGAGTGGGAAAGTTTATTCTTCCCGCTGATTTTATTGTGCTTGATTACGAGGCAGATGAGGAAGTGCCCATTATTTTGGGGCGTCCATTCTTATCTACTAGTGGAGCAATTATTAATGTGAGGGCAGGGAAGCTAAAAATGAGATTTGACGATGAGGAGGTCACTTTTATTGTGTACAAGGCACTTAAACTCCCAAAACATTATGAGGATATGTGCATGATTACTATGGTCGACGTGAAGGGGATAGAGCAGAGTCCCTATGTGAATGGCAGTGATCCAGAGGAGGTGATGTTGCAAGCTGAGGGTCTAATGATAATTGAGAAAAGATCCAGAGATTAAAAAGGAGACCCGTTAAGAGTGCGCAAAAAGACTAGGCTTCATGAGAGAAAGAAGAAGAGAAAGCGCCCAGCCTGAGCAAAGTAGCAGAGTCGTGCCACGACTATAAATAAGACGCTTGTTGGGAGGCAACCCATTATGTATATCTATTATGTTTTTAACATTTTTTTAGCTATCGAGTTTTGTGTTGTTTTTATTTTGCAGAGTAGGGGAAGTCTGAGTACCCAAAAGTTGAAGCTGAGGGGCATGTTTGAGCTTAAGTGTGGGGTCATCCCGACTCTAAATATTGAGAATCATGTCCGGGCTATGCCCGAGGGGGTATCTGGGAGTATTTCTCACCCTTATTTTAATGTTTTTGTTTGTGATCATGCATCGAGGACTATGCATAACATAAGTGTGGGGTGGGGAAACTACTCTCTGAGGTGTAATTGTATAAAATTATTATTTTTTAGAAAAAGCTCGGATTTTTTTCCAACGATGGATTTGTTGGACAATTTTCGTGAGGGATAAAGTCCTATTTAAAAACGCCAAAGAAATATTTTGGTTTTTTTGTTTTTAGAATAGGTAGGTAGTATCCCTTGGTTTTTCTTTGGGCTCCGGTTCTTTTCCAAGGGTGTAGCTTGAACTGGGTATTTTGAAAATTAATTTTTTTAGAGTAGTTAGGAAGGAACTGAGTTACTCTTAGAAATACACTATGACATGTTTGATGTCGGCATATTAGGTTATGACATGCATTCTGCTTTCCCTTATATTTGGTTTGACACGTGATGCCCGATTAAAAATAAATAGCCTGTTTTGTGACGCCTTAGCTCAGTTGTTTGACCTGTGTGCTACATCGTATAATATTGCTTAATTCTCTAAATTTTGTGTGTTTGCTTGACTTGAGAGTTGAATAAAACCGTTGTGATTGAGTCATGTGTAATGTGTGAGTGAGGTTTAGTGATTTTCTATGCTATCATGTGTAGTCTAGAACTTGCCCCTTGTGTTAATCGAAGCGAAATTGTAGGTTATACTAGTCTAGGAGATGACATAGGCATTTTCTTTCTTGATCATGGATGTGCTTGTCGCATAAGAATTAAAAAATACCATTGCTAGCCCCTTTGAGCCGTTTGACCTTTTGTTTGGTACCCACATTACAAGTCGTACCCCTCTTTTGTTCTTAAATTGGAGATTTGGCACCTTTTCCTCCGAAGGCACTTAGTCGCTAAAAGAAGTAAGGTGGGATAATGGGGATTAACTTTGGAGTGGAGCCATGGAAAGGCCCGTTAGTGCACTAAGAATTGTATTCAAAAGTCACTAGTCAATGAACTTTCATGTATGGAGTGTGTGTAGGAAAGAAAGAAAAAAAATGATAGTAAAAGTATGTACAAAAAGATACACACCTCCAAGTTTTTATTAATTTGTGCTAGTGAAAATATAGAAGTGCTTAATTGAAAAAGGGATATGTTGAATATGAGTTGTAGGAAGGGAATTGGTTGAGAAGAATATATGTTGATTGGTGAAGATAGTGTATTAAAGTGATTAGGAGGGTTAGTCACTAGTCCTAAATACATCCTACCCGTCCCTTAGCCTACATTACAACCTTAAAAGTCCTAATTGATCCTAGATTTGGCTAACTTGAATTAGATCTACACTACGGGCAAGCTTATGGTAAGACCACGGGATGCATATGAATTCTTTGTGAGAGTGAGTGAATTTTTTCAATTGTGTGATGTCCTTAAATTATGTTCAAAAGCATATTTGAATGTGTCGACGAGTTATATTCACTCTTTTGTTGTTGGTGAGGGTACATGATCTCATGAACGATTGGTAATACTGTAACTTTCTTGTTGGGTAGGTGCGTGAATTGAGAGGGCTTAGTGGTTGCAAGTCGACTCTTGAGGTTGGGTGGTTGCAATTAGGTTGTTGGTATTATTGATTAAATTGTTATACTTGGGCATGTTTAAAGAAGGGAAAGAATGTGAAATTTTGTATGTTCATAGTTGATTGCCGGTATCAATCATAGTTAAGGGGCAATGTCTTGGATTGAAAAGTAAACTACTCCTTGTTAATGAAATGTGTATGTGTTGAAGGATATTACTCGAGGACGAGCAAGAGTCTAAGTGTGGGGTGTTGATGGGTTGCTAGAATTCATGGTTTTAAGCATTATATACCTTACATTTTGTGTGCAATTGTGATAAAAATACACGTCATATGTGCATAATGGAGTCTATTTCATGTGTAGGTGAATTGGAGATGGAAGCCGAGCTAAATGGATGCATAAACGTCAAAAATATGCTCAAGAGTCGAGAAGGAGTGACCCCTTCCATAGCCGGGCGTTTTGGCCCTAAATCCAGGTACACCCAGGTGTTAGTGGGGCGTTAGACCCCAAACGCCAGGCATAACCAGGCAATAATGGTGCGTTTAGGGCTTACTGCGTAGGGTCCATGTCCGGTCAATTCCGAATTTTGAAGGTTTTAAGTGTTTACCGGTTTGAATAGAAGTCTCCTACACATTTAGGGTTTGTCCCAAACATATAAATAGACCCAAAAACACAACTTAGAGGGGAGGATGCCATTATTGGAGAGAAAATACACACAAGATCATTAGGAAGCGAATGATTATCAGTTTTCTTCATCTTATTCTAGTATTTTCAATTTAAGCAACACTTATGCAATTGTTTGATTGTAGCATGAGTGGATAAACACCCATTGTTCTGGGGTTGTGGTTTGGACATGAATATTTTTATTCGACATTAATTTAACCTTGATTATAGTTCACTCAATATATGGTTGTTACTTCAATTCCGCGTTTAATTGCTTAATTGTCTGGCCAACAGTTAGGTTCTATATACTATCTATGTTATGCTTGGGAAAGCCGTATATAGATTAGAGAAGAATTGAAGAGAGCGCGATCTTAACCCTTCAGGGGAGCGGATTTGTGGTTAGGATAGGAATATACCTAGTCACCGTGCTTAATTAAACATCGTAATCTTAGTGCGTTCTAATAGATTAATTTCATAGGAATATAGGTGTTAATCTATTGAGAATAGGCGAGTAGTACTTCGGGAGAAGCCTACGAGCGCAATTATCGATTAATTAGAAATCATGAGTTAATTATATAAAAGGGAGAGTTAATTAGAATGCAATACGAGTGGTGAATTGATCACAACCCTGGAATATTTGTCTCTACTGATACACACAACAATATTCTTGTCACTTGATAATTAGTTAATTCATAGAATCGTAGTATAAATTAGTTACATTCTTGGATTTTGTTGTGGCTCGATTAAATAACAATTAGAGTGATTCAGCAAGTAGTTTACGCAAGTCCTTGTGGGTTCGACTTGCTACGACCACGTATACTTGCATGGGCGTTTGGAACCAACAAGTTTTTGGCGCCGTTGCCGGGGACTTGAATATAGACTACTTTTTAGTTACTTTATTTAATTGTTTATTCCATTGAGTCTAACGTCATGTGATTTTTGCTCTAATCTCAGGAACTTTGAGTGAACGCGTAGGGTCAGAAGCTAGGATAGACTTGATGGCTTTGACCCTGAACCTGAGAGATCATTTCACAGGAGATTGCGAGAAGCAAGAGATACATCTAATATTCAGGACTTCATCCGATTTCCTGTGAACATGGCAGAGGAACAACACATGGTTGTTCAGGAGCTGGCAATGCCCAGTATTGCTAATGTCACCTCTAGCATCGTGAAGCCCAAAATCACTGGGCACTTTGAGCTGAAACAGAGCATGATCCAACTACTTCATGCAAACGGGCAATTTTTGGGTCTTCCACACGAGGATCCACAGCATCACATTTTGAACTTCTTGGAGATTAGTGATACTTATATCACTAACGGGGTCGTGCCAGATTATGTGAGGCTCACGCTTTTCCCATTCTCTCTGTTGGGAGAAGCAAAGTGATGGTTAAAGGCAGAACCATCCAATTCCATTACAACATGGAGTAATTTGGCGAGAAACTTTCTGGCAAGGTTTTCCCTTCAGGAAAGACTGCAAAGATCAGGAGTGAGATAGTCTCATTTAGACAGAAAACAGGTGAATCTTTATATTCAGTATGGGAAAGGTTCAAGGGGCTACTCAGAGAATGTCCTCATCACAATTAGAGGTTCAAGGAGGCCTTGGAAAAGATCAGGATCATTCAGGATAGACTTCGTACAGCTCAGTCCAGGCAAAAGAGTTATGCAGATCGTAAGATTCGAGATGAGGCTTTCATGGTGTGTGAGCGATTATTGCTCCGAGTGTTGCCTGTGAAGGGAGTGATGAGATTTTGGAAGAAGGGCAAGCTTAGCCCTAGATTCATCGGTCCGTTTGAGATTCTTGATCGAGTGGGAATGGTGGCTTATAGACTTGCATTGCCGCCTAGCTTATCAGTCGTGCATCCAGTTTTTCATGTGTCCATGCTTCGGAGGTATCACGGCGATCCATCCCACGTGTTAGATTTCAGCACTGTCCAGTTGGAAAAGGGCTTATCTTATGAGGAGGAGCCGGTAGCTATTTTAGACGGGCAGATTCGTCAGTTAAGATCCAAGAGTTTCCCTTCTTTTCGTGTTTAGTGGAGAGTTCAGCCTCTTGAGGCATCGACCTGGGAGTTCGAGTTCGATATGCAGAGCCGTTACCCTCATTTATTTACCGACTCAGGTACTTCCTTCCTCTATCCGTTCGAGGACGAAAGTTGTTTTAGGGGTGGAGAATGTGACGACCCAAAGGGTCATCACCTATGTTATTACCCATCCCATATTTTCGAGGCCTTGAAAACCTCATTTGTATTTGCCTCGATTTGTGTGTGCAGTCCGGGCATAGCCGGACAACTTAAATATGAGATTCTGTGAAAAATGCTATGATTTGATATTAAAATGAATAAATTTGACTGCAGTCAACATTTTGTATAAACGGTCCTGAACCCGTGATTTGACGGTCCCGGAGGGTCCGTAAGAAAATATAGGACTTGGGCGTATGCCTGGAATCAAATTCCGAGGTCCCAAGCCCGAGAAATGAATTTTTGAGAAAAAAATGTTTTTCTGAAATTTATAAAGAAAATTGAAATGAAAATTTGCTAGAATATGTTGGTATCGGGCTCGTATTTTGGTTCTGGCGCCCGGTACAAGTCTTATATGTGGTTTGAGATATTTCTGTGAAGTTTGGTTGAAATTGGACGTCATTTGACGTGTTTCGCACTTAAAAATAGAAAATTTGATGTTTTATGAAATTTGATAAAATTCATGGATTTTGAGGTTTAACTCGATGTATATGATGTTATATTGGTGATTTGATCGCAGGGTTAAGTTCGTAGAATGTTGTTGAGTCAGTGCAAGTGATTTGTTAGGAGCCCCGAGGGCTCGAGATTGTTTCAGAGGTGTTTCGGAGTGATTTTGAACATTGGGAAAATTCTGGTTTTTTTGCTTCAGCTGTTGCAGGTTCATTTGTTCTTCGCGATTGCGAAGCCTCTTCCGCGTTCGCGAAGCTTTAAGTTTTCCTTCATCGCGTTCGCGTCCAATTCCTCGCGATCGCTGTAGGGTTATTTGACCCTGAGTGCTTAGCCCTCTTTTCCTCTTCGCGTTCGCGTACAGTTGACCGCGATCGCGTAGCCTTACCGGTTTCCTTCATCGCGTTCGCGTGATGTCCCACGCGTTCGCGTAAGTCAACTTCTGGACCCCAGTTTTCTTTAATCTTTGCGATCGCGTCCTCCCTTCCGCGATCGCGATGCTCTGACCAATCTACCCTTCGCGAACGCGACTCCCTTTCCGCGATCGCGAAGGGCAATTTTTCCCAGTGGTACATAAATATTTCCAGAACCAGTAGCTACGTGATTCACTTAAAAAATAATGAACTTCTTCTTCTCCAAGGCCCTTAGGCGTCCATTGAAGTCTTCCTTCACCAAAACTTCTTGGGCTAGTAAATTTTAACTCGTTTCCTTCATTTTTCATCTATATTTAATGAATTCCTAAGCCTAAAACATGCAATTAGAGTAGAAAATTTGGGAATTTGGGTAGAGTTAGGCCCTTTTGAATTTCCTTGATTAAGACCTCGTTTTGGGGTCGAATTTGAAAACAAATTATCTATTCGGACTCGTGGGTGAATGGGTGACATGGTTTTGGTCCGAGCCTTGTGTTGGGACCAAGCGGGCCCGGGGTCAAATTTTGATAAATTTGAAAGAATGCTAGGAAATGGATTTAATTGAATCTTTGAATCCTGATTGATATGCTTGAGTTTATTATGCCTAGATAATACCATTCCGGTGTTGAATTCTAAAAGAAAGGCGGTGTTAGAGGGTTGATTGCGATAATTTGGACCCGAGGTAAGTATTTGGTCTAGCCTTAGCTTGAGGGAATAGGAGTTGAGTATAATTGCTACTTGCTAATTGTCAAATACGATGTATAGTCATGGTGACGAGTATCTATACATTGGTGTCTAGCATGACCGTGAGTCCTTATCTTGTGAATATTATGATTTTGTGGTAATTTCCATGCTTAATTGATGATTTCTATATGTTGTGAAGAATATGTGAAGGGAATCGTATTCTGTAAACTTTGTTGGAGCATTGGCTCAAATTCTGAAACAAATAATGAAGAAATATGAGATATTACGTCCTTGGAGCATTGGCTCAAATTGTGAAATGAATAATGAAGAAATATAAGATATTACGTCCTTGGAGCATTGTCTCAAATTGTGAAACGAATAATGAATAAATATGAGATATTACGTCCTTGGAGCATTGGCTCAAATTGTGAAATGAATAATAAAGAAATATGAGATATTACATCCTTTAGAGCATTTGCTCAAGTAATAGAATAAATCATGGAAATGAAAGTGAAAGAAAGTGAAAGAGTTATTGACATATACCCTTGTCGGGATTTAATTGTGCAGTTGATGTTCCCTAGCCAAGATTTAAATGTTTAGTTGATGTTCCCTTGCCAAGATTTAAATGTTTAATTAATGTTATCCTTGCCGGGATTTAATTGTTTAATTGTTGTTCCCTTGCCGGGATTTCTATTTCTATTCTGTTTACTTCCTTGCCCTTGTCTTTGATTGTTGATTGGGTGGGGAAGAGTGTTAAAGCACGAAGGGTGATGTCGTGCACTTGTCTTGGTGAGAATGAGAGTAAAGCACGAAGGGTGATGCCCTGCACTTGTCTTGGTAAGAATGAGGGTAAAGCACGAAGGGTGATGCCGTGCATTGTTTGATATTGTCTCCCTTACTGGGATGTTAAGATTTCTGTTATTGTTCCCTTGTCGGGATTTCTATTTCTATTATGTTTACTTCCTTGCCCTTGTTTGTGATTGCTGTTTGGGGGAGGAAGAGTGTTAAAGCACGAAGGGTGATGTCGTGCATTGTTTAGTATTGTGAGGAAAGAGTGTAAAGCACGAAGGGTGATGCCGTGCATTGTTTGATATTGTGAGGAAAGAGTGTAAATCACGAAGGGTGATGTCGTGTCGTACGATGTACCATTCCGTACCATATTCATTGATTATACAGTGAGAAAAGAGAGTAAAAGTACGAAGGGTGATGTCGTGCCATGATTTACATTGATTACATTATACATTGCATAGTGAGGACGAGAGTAAAAGCACGAAGGGTGATGTCGTGCATGTTTGTGATTTACTGTCCTTATTGATATGATGGCTTTGATGTTCTTTTCCCTATTGAGATTTCCTATATGAGACTGTTATCTCCCCGCAGCATGTTTCCCTTCCTTTATTAATTGTTTTCTCCCTATATTTCTTATCCGTTATATATATGTATATCTATTTATTTGAACTGCACAGGTTTACTCGGTATTCTGGTTCTAGCCTCGTTACTACTTCGCGGAGGTTAGGCTAGGAACTTACTCGGTACATGGGGTCGGTTGTACTGATGCTACACCTACACTTCTTTATGTTGTGCAGATTACGCAGCCGGACCCGGAGGACATCATTAGTGGGAGTGTCTTCCAGCTTATCATAGAGGCTTCAAGGTATACCCGCTGGCATTCGTGGGCCTTGGCGTCTCTTCCATCCCTTTGTCATCGATTCTGTCTTATTTTTCCTCTAGTTTCAGAGGCAGGCATGTATTTCGTTTCAGACTTGTATTTAGCACTCTTAGACAGTTCGTGAGTTTGTTACTCCAGGTTTTGGGAAATTTTGCGTCGTTGTATTATGATTGTCCTTACTTAGCTTAAAACCGTAATTATTTTCGATGTTTAATTGTGAACTGTTTTAGTTTATTCTATTAAATTGATATTATTATGCTAGTTTATTTGTATACGTTGCCTTGTCTAGCGGGTTCAACGTTAGACACCATCACGGCCCGACGGTGGGATTTCGGGGCATTACAATTACCACCGCTTAGTTGAAGGATTCTCTTCTATTGCTTCACCATTGTCCAGACTAACCCAGAAGGGTGCTCCATTCAGATGGTCCGATGAGTGTGAGGAGAGCTTTTAGAAGCTCAAGTCAGCATTGACCACAACTCCAGTATTGGTTTTGCCTACTGGTGCGGGTTCTTACACAGGCTATTGTGATACTTCTAAAGTTGGATTGGGAGCGGTATTGATGCAGGACGGTAGGGTGATTGCCTACGCGTCTAGAAAGTTGAAGGTGCATGAGAAGAATTATCCAGTGCACGATCTTGAGTTAGCTGCCATTGTTCATGCCTTAAAGATTTGGCGGCATTATTTGTATGGGGTACAGTTTGAGATTTTCACTGACCATCGTAGCTTGCAGTATCTGTTGAGGAAGAAGGATTTGAATTTGTGGCAGAGGAGATGGTTGGAGCTTATCAAGGATTATGACCTTACTATTTTATATCACCGGGGAAAGGCCAATGTAGTAGCCGATGCCTTGAGTCGCAGAGCCGAGAGTTTGGGGAGTCTAGCATACCTTTCAGCAGTAGAGCGACTTTTAGAACTTGATGTTCAGGCTTTAGCGGGTCAGTTGGTGAGATTGGAATTGTCAGCCCCTCCACGGGTATTAGCTATCATGGCTTCCCGTTCTTCTCTTTATGACCAGATTAGAGATCGACAGTATGATGATCCGCAATTATTAGTGCTTCAGGATAGGGTCCATCGAGATAATTCCAGGGATGTGACTATTGGTGATGGCAGTGTTATGAGGATGGAGGGCCGTATTTGCGTGCCCAATGTGGATGGGCTTCGAGATTTGATATTAGCAGAGGCTCACAGCTCGCGGTATTCCATTCATCCGGTGTCGCGAAGATGTATCAAGATATGAGACAATAGTAATTGTAGAGGCGGATAAAGAGAGATATTGTTGAGTATGTAGCATGGTGTCTCAACTGCCAGCAAATCAAGTATGAGCACCAGAGACCAGGTGGATTACTTCGGAGGTTAGATATTCCGGAGTGGAAGTGGGACCGGATTACTATGGACTTTGTAGTTGGGCTTCCACGGACTTTGAAGGGTTTTGATGCTATTTGAGTCATTGTGGATAGATTGACCAAGTCTGCGCACTTCATTATTGTTGGTACTTCTTATACTTTGGAGCGATTAGCTGGTATTTACATTAAGGAGATTGTTTGATTGCATGGAGTTCCGGTTTCTATTATTTCTGATAGATGTACTCAGTTCACATCTCAGTTTCGGAGGTCCGTACAGAGAGGTAAGGGTACTGATGTAGAGTTGAGCACCGTATTTCATCCTCAGACCGACGGGCAGACGGAACAGACTATTCAGATTTTGGAGGATAAGTTACGGGCTTGTGTGATTGATTTTGGTGGTTCATGGGATCCGTTTCTGCCACTAGCGGAGTTTGCATATAATAACAGCTACCAGTCCAGTATTCAGATGGCCCCGTATGAGGCTTTATATGGTAAGAGGTGTAGATCTTCGATTGTTTGATTCGAGCCTGGTAAGGCTAAGTTATTGAGCACATATTTGATTCAGGATGCATTGGAGAAAGTGAAGTTGATTCAGGAGCGACTTCGCACGGCGCAATCTAGGCAGAAGAGTTATGCAGACCGGAAGGTTCGGGATGTGTCTTTTATGGAAGGTGATAAGGTACTACTGAAAGTATCACCCATGAAGGTTGTTATGTGGTTCGGAAAGAGAAGAAAGCTGAGCCCAAGGTTTATTGGTCCTTTTGAGGTACTTTAGAAGGTTGGAGAGATGGCTTATAGACTTGGATTTCCACCCAGCCTATCGAATGTTCATTCGATATTTCATGTTTCGTTGAACAGGAAGTATGTTGGTGACCCGTCTCATGTGTTAGACATTAGCACAGTTCAGCTCGAGGGTGATATGTCATATGAGGTGGAACCATTAGCAATTTTAGCTCGCGAGATCAGAAAGTTGAGGTCTAAGAATATAGCTTCGGTGAAAGTATAATGGATATGACAGCTAGTGGAAGAGGCTACTTTAGAGACCTAGCGAGAGATGCATAGCAAATATCCTCACTTGTTTGAGACTCCAGTTACGTTTCTAGACCCGTTCGAGGACGAACATTTGTTTAATAAGGGGAGAATGTAACGACCCAGCCGGTCGTTACGTAGAATCTGCATTATTATTCACCGTTATTGCCTCGTCATAGCTTGGTTAAACTGTTATTGATGTGTTAGAGTTGGTAGGCTCAGAATCGGAATGGTTGTAGTGAGAATTTAGTCACTTATTCTTTATTAGTCTTTAAAAATAGCCTTAGAGTTGGAAAGGTCAACTGAGAGTTGACTTATTGGTAAACAGCTTCGGAATGTGGATTTTATGGCTCGGATAGCTTCGTAAGGTGATTTGGGACTTAGGAGAGTGTTCGGAATATTTTTGTGAGGACCGGTGTAGAAGTAGGCTTGAATTGGCGAAAGTTAGTTTTTGATATTTTCTGGTCGGCAGTGGAAAATAGGCTATCGGGGTCGGAATGGAATTCCGAAAGTTGGAATAGATTCATAATGTCATTTTGGATATGTCTGCAAAATTTCAGGTCAATCGGAGTTGTTTTGGATAGTTTCGATATTGTTGGTGGATTTTAGAAATTTCAAAGTCCTTAGGCTTGAATCCGATGTGAATTTGGTGTTTAGATTTTATTTTTGGTGTTCCGAGAGTGAAACTAAGTTGAATTATCATATATGATATGTTGGTATAATTGGTTGGGGTCCCGAGGGGCTCGGGATTGATTTCGGGTGGCTAACAGGGATTTTATCCTTAGGAAAAACTGCTGCTTTTCTAGTGTCAGTGCAGCAACACTTTGTTCATCACGATCGTGTGGATTGATCCGCGATCGCGTAGAGTAATCTGAAGCCCGACCATTTTGTGAATCGCGATCGCGTGAGAAGGTGTCTGGTCGTGAAGGTATGTAGCGTTATTCAGCACGATCGCTTGAGTATGGTTGCAATCGCGTGGGTTGAGGTTCCATTGAATCGCGATCGCATGGCTTCTGCTGCAAAATCGCGTAGATTCTTCTGAGGGCCTGGGGGATTTGTTCTTCGCGATCGCGTACTTCCGCGATTGCAGTGAAGGAACAACTGGGCAGTATTTAAATAAACCCTTCGCGACCATTAACCTCTTTTTCACCATTTTTGAACAGGAATAGATCTTGGAGGCCATTTTGAAGAGGGGAAATTATCGTTCTTCATTGAGGTAAGAATTTGTACCCTAAAACTCGATAGGTGATTAAGGAACAAAATATCAGTGTTTAATCCATGAAAATAAGTAGAAAAAGGTGGGGTGAGGGCTTGAGATTATGAGACCTTTAGGGATCGATTTCAGGGGTCAAACAAACTCCGATTTTAGCGTTCATTACATGTATGGACTTGTGAGTTTATGAAGAAAATTTTAGTATAAAATTTGTCGAATTCCGAGATGGGGGCCCGTGGGTCGGGTTTTGGCTAAATTCAGGTTTTATGCTAAAATTGGTACTTTTCGATTGGAATTCATTTCTTTAGCATAATTTGATGATAAAGATCTGACCTTTATAGATTTGGAGCACTCGAAAGTTATTCGAGAGGCAAGGGGGTTGCAGAGTAGCTTTTCAGGCTAGCTTGAGGTAAGTAATGTCTTTAAATCCTGTCCTGAGGGTATGAAACCTTGGACTATGCATCCTTTCACGTATTTTGGAATGCAAAGATTGGAAATTTTGAAATATATTCCTTTTTAGGCAACTATATAGTTGCGAACCCGATTTTAAAACCTATGCTTAATAGTATTGATGTACTTTGATATAATTTGGGCTGTAAGCCATGTTTGGGGCCTAGTGCCCGATCTGTTTACCACTTGGGGGTTGTTTTTAGTATTTTCCTCACTTGATATGTTATGGATTTCACTCAGTCTTTTCTTGATAATTGTTTTGACACTCAGAGTATTTTGATAATATTTCTTGAAAAAAAATGAAACACTGTTTTGGGTCGAGAACCCGATATAGTGTTGGCTCGAGTGGCATATTAAGAGTGTCTGACTGAGTGAAGTTGCGGGCCAATATTGTGAGGATGTTGTGACATGAGAGAGGCCGAGGGCCAATATTTTGAGTGATTTATGCCATGATGTGGCTGGCCGAGGGCCATTATTGTGAGTAATTTATGCCATGATGTGGCTTTTTTATAGTGCTTGGGCTGTAGGAGCCCCTCCGGAGTCTGTACACACCTCCAGTGAACGCAGGTACCTACTGAGTGCGAGTGATGCCCGCGAGGCTAATACTGAGTGACTGTGAGGTTGCCCGCTGGGCTGATAGTGAGTGCCAGGGAGATTTCCCGCTGGGCTGACACTGAGTGACTGTGAGGTTGCCCGCTGGGCTGATACTGAGTGATGGTGAGGTGCTGAGGAATTTTATTACGAGAAATGATTATGGCCCGAGGGGCAGATTTATGATGATTTTACTGAGTTTTTGACTGTGATTCACTTCGTTTTTCAAACTGATTTTACTGAGAGTGTTACTGAGATATGTTGAAATTATACTTGTTTCAAAGGATTTCTGGAAATTGATTTTCGAACTTATGTATTTGATGAACACTTTATCGTGACTTGGTGTTTTATTGTTTTTGTGAATTGGTGTATCTGTGTTGTGTGTTTCTTATTTCTCAGACTGTGATTTCATTACTACTGAGTTAGCGTAGTCATCATTACTCCCTGTGCCTCTGAGAACAAATCCAGGTTACGGTTCGGAGCAGTAGCTGTCTTCGTTCGTATTCAGCAGCTTATAGGATTTCGAGGTAGCTGTTCAGGGTCCACAGCTTCTCCATTTCCCTTCCTTTATTAGTATTAGTATTTATTTCGTAGACATTGATTAAGACATTAGTTTTATTTCTTAGATGCTCGTGGCCATATTGGCTCCAGTCTTGGGAGGTTTCTTTAGAATGTTAGATTATTATTGGGGCGTAAAGACTTAAAGATATTATTTAATGCTTTGTTTGCTGCTTATTGTTGATTTTTGAAGTATTAAAATAGAACGAATGAGTAATTAGGTGATGGTTGGCTAGCCTAGTTCCACGATAGGCGCCATCACAACCTGTTAGGCTTTGGGGTCGTGACAGGTGGGATCGTGTTGCATGCTGCAACAAGAGCAATAATGTTGATATATTTAAGGAGGAGCAATAAGGTGGACAGGTGGGAGCAGGTTGCACGCCGCAACAAGGAGCGATAAGGGAAGACATTTATATTTTTACTGATTTTCCAAGAAAAACAAAGATTTGAAAACTTACTATTTTATTTTCACTACTTTTAATATTTCTGGCACTATTATTATATAAAGTTAAAGTTTGGAAACGTGGAAATTATTTGAGAGTTGGTTATAGCTGAGGCCTGGAAAAGGCGGCTGAGTTATTTTATTTATGTTGCAGTACTTAAATCAATTGTTTAGAATTTATTCTTGCTTTATATTTATTGTCTCAGTTATATTTTTCTTGTTCGAGTAGAATTATTTTATTTCGTTATTGTGTATATTATGGTCACAGGTTATATGCTGTTAATGTCCCGCCGTAGCCTCGTCACTACTTCATCGAGGTTAGGCTCGGCACTTACTCAGTACATAGGGTCGGTTGTACTGATACTACACTCTGCACTCTTTTGTGCAGATCTAGGTACCGACCAGAAGTAGAGATATTTAGAGCGGCTATTCATTTATTCAGAGACACGAGGTATATCTGCTGGCGTTCGCATATCCCGAGAGTCTTCGCCCATTTTGATAAATGCTATTTTATTTTATTCAGAACAGTTACATTACTTCATTTAGCCCAGTATTTGTAGTATTCTTTAGTAGTTCGTGAATTGTGATACCAGACCCTGGGATAGTCTTAGAGTTATTTATATACTTAGTTCATGGTCCGTTTTATTTAATTTCTTATTATTTTATATTTGGAGTATTTCAAAGGAAATCATTTAAATTAAGTTTACTTTAAATTCATTTATTTATGCCTAAGTAAATAATCAAAGAAAATTAGTTAATTGAATTCTTACATTGGTTTGCCTAGCAAGTTTAGTGTTAGGCGCCATCACGATCCCGAAGGTTGGGAATTTGGGTCATGACAAGTTGGTATCAGAGCAATAGGTTGCTTAGGTCTCACAATTCATGAACAAACTTGGTAGAGTCTGAAGGATCGGTACGGAGACGTCTATACTTATCTCTCTGAGGCTATGAAGTTAGGATCAATTTCACTTCTATTCTACTCTATCGTGCAAATTTTTTCTACCATTGATGATTGAATTAGTCTATTATTGTCCTCTCACAAATCTCGACAACACGCCAAGCACCTACAACCGGACAAGAGATGAAGCCTTAATGACAGCTAGGATTAGGGGAAGAGACAGAAGCATAGCTCATTCTAAAGCTCGAACATCAGAACCTATTCTACAGTCTCAAATGGATTTAGATGCGGAGGTTCTAGCTCATTCGGTACATAGTGGACTAGCCCATATCCCAGAAGGATTTGTACTTACTTCAGTACTGCATAACTAGGGAATAGTTGAAAGCAACTGAGTTGATGTATATGAGCTGTGAAGATTAACATTGTGAATTATCCGACATATGACCTATGGCTTCATGCCAAGTGAGGAAGTTCACTGTCAAGGAATAGATTGCTGGGTCATATGTTATGTCGTTTTTCGCCTGGAATGTATAAGGCCTGAAATTTTGCAAGAGATAAAACCGGGACTTGGGGTATGTCTTCCTCCTTAATAACCCTACACCTCAGTAACAAAGGAGTTATATAGCCAACTTTAAATCTACAGAAGGTTTACTAAGCGTTGAAGTCACGATTGCGGATTTTGAGGTGCTCTAGAGGAAGTATAGTGGTTGACGAGCTTCTAGACTATATGGTTCGTGCTAAGGTTTATCTATATAGAGCTCTACTTTTGGGATCATTGTTCATCAATAGATATGAGAGTTACCCCAAAAGAATGATGAAAAATTATATGAATAAAGGGGGTAGCTCACCAGTGTTGAGTTATCATAGTAAAAGAAGATATTGGCCGCCGATGTTTGTGACAAGCCTACGAAAGGGATGACCAGCCAATGCTGCATAAATTGCTTTACTCTGTTCTCATAAATGCTTTTGAAAGATTTGTTTATCAGACTCTCCATAATACGTGGCGCATAAGGTTTTAACGGTTGCGTCAGGTCATATGACAGTGCCAAAATATGCCATCAGGTTCAATAAATCAGCCCGTCATACTCCTACTTCAGTTCATCTAGTAAGAGAGCAAGTCCACAGACTCACTAAGGGACACGATTATGATTGTAAAGTTTTGTGTGACTTAGAGCAAGTCGATACTTTATTTCGGATAGTGGTAGAAACTGTCCTAGACTTGGGAGAGTCATATCTCATCAAAGCACTCAAGCTACGTGTCCCATTTTAGTTATAACTCAACTTACATGCCGAGGGTGGAGGTCAGACTCCTAGAGGTGGAGACCCAACCTGTTGGTATATTTTCTATGGTATGGCTGAGGTCGTTACATTAAATGGTGTAATTACAAGAACAATACCTAATTAGTATAAAGTGATGATTTCCTGAACATAATACGGTTGTGTGTAACCAATAATATTCTTCTAATATGCTCCACTCTCGAGTGAGCTTCGTAACTCAAAAATCTACTTATGTAAATACTTTTATTGAGAAGTTCTATGGAGATAACTGGTCTTTCATTATGTGTCGTAGTTTTGTTTAACGGAAAATATTTAAAAGAAGGAAAAAGAAAGGTTTCAAGTGGCACAATATGCATACTACTTATGATCAGAATTGAGGACGAGATCCTCGCGTTTTAATGTGATTTGGTATATTTAAATTGGGCTATGAGCCGCAGTGGAAGTTATGTAAGGACGAGATCCTTTTGATGAAAATTCTTCTGTTTAAATTCTCCCTTGTGAAATTTGAACTTTGTACTATACTACTGGTAGGGAGTCATGCCTGTTAGGTTTATTCAAAAAAATTATGTATAAGATAATAATAATAATAATAATAAATTAATTAATTAACTATATGTGCATAATTTTCCAAATTCGTGCTATAAATTATTGAGCTTTAACCTACAAGGTAGGTGCCCGCCCATGTGGCGTTAAAATGAGACATGTTAATTCGAGTATATAATCACGAGATCTTCAAGCATCGTATCTCATTATCGCTATGTGAAGTTTTGAAAGGAGATTTTCTTTGTTGACGTGAAGCTATTTGATAATTCTGTAATTGGCTATGAAGAACTATTAAGGAAATAGAGGCAGTGAAGAACTGGCCTGGACCCACTACAGCCACAAAAATAATGAGCTTCTTGGGTTTGGCAGGTTATTACCGTCATTTTGTGGAGGGGTTCTCGTCCATAGCTGCCCCAATGACTAAATTGACCCAGAAAGGTGACCCATTCAAATGGTCAGATGAGTGTGGGTTGAACTTTCAGAAGCTCAAGATGGGTTTGACTACGGCGCTTGTGTTGGTGACGCCCACAGGTTCAGGATTATGCACAGTGTATTGTGGTGCATCTCGTATTGGATTAGGTACAGTATTAATGCATGATGGCAAGGTGATTGCATATGAATGTCGGTAGCTGAAGGTCCATGAGAAGAATTATCTCGTTCATGACTTAGAGTTTGCATCCATTGTTCATGCATTGAAAATTTGGAGGCTCTATCGTTATGGCGTGTTGTGTGAGGTTTTTACTGACCATAGTAGTCTCCAGTACTTATAAGCAGAAAGATCTAAATTTGAGGCAGCGGAGCTGGTTAGAGTTACTAAAAGATTATGATGTCACCATATTGTATCACCCAGGGAAGGCCAATGTGGTGGCTGATGCATTGAGTAGAAAGGTGGTGACTATGGGCAGCCTTGCGTATATTCCAGTTGTTGAGAGACTATTGGCTTTAGACATTCAGACGTTGGCTAATCAGTTCGTGAGGTTGGATATTTTTCCCAGCAGTGTTCTAGCTTGTACAGTCGCTCGGTCTTCTCTAATTGACCGTTCTAGATGGTGTTTTGAGGATGCAGGGTTGTTTATGTATGCCTAATGTTGATTGCCTTCGTGAGTTGATCCTTGAGGAGGCTCACAGTTCTAAGTATTCCATTCATCCAGGTGCAGTCAAAATGTACCAAGACTTGAGGCAGCATTATTGGTGGAGAAGAATGAAGAAGGACATTGTTGTGTATGTGGCTCGTTGCTTAAATTTTCAGCAGGTAAAGTTGAGCATCAGAGACTTGGTGGTTTGCTTCAGCAGATAGAGATTCCTGAGTGGAAGTGGGAGCATATCACTATGGACTTCGTTGTTGGGCTCTTACAGACTCTGAGGAAATTTGACGTTGTTTGGGTTATTGTAGATAAGCTGACCAAATCAGCACATTTCATTCCTTTGGCAAGTACTTATACTTCAGAGCGGTTGGCTGAGTTATATATCTGGGAGATTTTTCGCCTTCACGGTGTGTCCGTGTCTATCATTTCTGATCGGGGTATGCAGTTTACTTCACACTTTTGGAGGGCAGTTCAGCGTGAGTTGGGTACTCGAGTGGAGTTCAAGTACAACATTTCACCCTCAGACTGACGAGCAGTTCGAGCGTACCATTCAGATATTGGAGGATATGCTCCACGCTTGCGTTATTGACTTTGGAGGTTCATGGAATCAGTTCTTGCCGTTAGCAGAGTTTGCTTATAATAATAGCTATCAGTCGCGCATTCAAATGGCTCCTTATAAGGCATTATATGGTAGACGGTGGAGATCTCCAGTTGGATGGTTTGAGCCGGAAGAGGCTTGATTATTGGGTACAGACTTAGTTCAGGAGGCCTTAGATAAGGTCAAGATTATTCAGGAGAGACTCCGTGCAGCTCAGTCTAGGAAAAAGAGTTATGCCGATTGTAAGGTTCGTGATGTGGCATTCATGGTTGGAGAAAGAGTATTGCTTCATGTGGCGCCCATGAGGGGTGTTATGAGATTTGGGAAGAAGGGTAAGTTGAGCCCTAGGTATATCGTGCAGTTTGAGATTCTTGATAAAGTGGAGGAGGTAGCTTATCGACTTGCATTGCCTCCAGGGTTATCCTCAGTTCATCTGGTATTCCACTTGTCTATGCTCCGAAAATATCATAGTTACCCATCCCACGCGTTAGACTTCAGCTCTGTCCAATTGGACAAATACATGACTTATGAGGAGGAGCCAGTAGCCATTTTAGACCGACAGGTTTGTCAGTTGAGATATAAGAGTTATCCTTCAGTTCGAGTGCAGTGGAGAGACCAGCCCGTTGAGGCAGCTACTTGGGAGTCAGAGTCGGACATGCAGAGTAAATATCCACTCTTGTTTGCCAATACAGGTAATTTTCTATGTTTGTTCGAGGATGACGTTTGTTTTAGAGGTGAAGATTGTGATGACCCAAGGGGTCATTTAATAAATTTAGACTTTGTTCCATGCTTAATAGCCATAAAAGACTAATTTTAAATACCTCGATTTGCATGCGCGGTCCGGGCGTGAAATCGGAGAAGTTTTTATGTGAAAATATGAGAAATAGTGATTTCTAGAATTTAAATTTGATTATAGTTTCCTTTGGTCAACATTTTGAGTAAACGGACCCGGATCTGTGTTCCGACGATCCCGGGAGGTCTGTAGTAAAATAATGGGACTCGGGCGTATGCCCAAAAATGAATTCCGAGGTCCCAAGCCTTAGAAATCAATTTTTGAAAGAAATTATTTTGCTAAAATGTGTATGAATTATAGAAAAGAAATAATGTTTGAAATCATTGGTATCGGGCCCGTATTTTGGTTAACCGTATACGGGCCCGATACCAATGATTTGTCATGATTTGGTTAACCGTATATGGGCACGAACTCCATTTTTCACCATATTTGTTATGATATTAAAAGGTTAACTGTGAAATTTGGTGAAAACGGAGTTCGTTTGACGTGATTTAGACATCCGTTTGAAGAGTTAGAACTTTAAGTGTTCTTGATGAAAATGATGAGTTTGAGGTTTAATTCATAGTTTTACATGTTATTTTCATGATTTGATCGCATGAGAAAGTCCATACGATGTTTTTACACTTGAGTGCATGTTTTGTTTAGAGCCCCGAGGGCTCAGGTGCGTTTCGGATAGGCCACGGGGTGTTTTACACTTAAAGAGAATTGTTGGTTTTTCATTTTCTAGTGTTCAGGTCTTTGTTCTATGTGATCGCATAGGATGGTCCGCGATCGCATAATGTAAAGTCTGAGGTCCCAAATTTGTACTGTGCGAATGCAACACCAGTGACGCGATCGCGATTCTTCATCTGGGCTAAGCTATGCGAACGCACCCCCAGCTGTGCGATCACAATGTATTAGTCAGGCCTGGGGGAGGGGGGAGGCCAGTGCTCTATGCGATCGCACCCCTCCCCATGCAATCGCGATTCACCATCCTCCTTACTGTATGCGATCGCGACTCATGTATTGCGATCGCATAGGTCTTCAGCCCAACTAATATAAATACCCTTTTAAAAATGGGCAGACCTTCTCCTTCACCATATTTTCGAGGTTTACAGCCCTAAGAGCGATTTTCTTCAACAATTATCATCCCCAAGTCATAGGTAATCAATTCTAAACTTTGTTCTTTCAATTCCTTACTGCTTTCCATCACTTTTAAAGCAAAAACTAAGAATTTCCATGGTAAAAATTGAGGGTTTGGGTAGAATTAGGGAATTTTGTAAAAATCGAATTTTTACATCGAATTAAGGTCGGATTTCAAAACTAATAGTATATTTGGGTGAGTGGGTGAATGGGTAAACGTAATTTGGTCCGAACTCCGAGTTTATAGTAAGCCGGCCCTGGGTCCGGTTTTCTCACGACCCAAAATCTATTAAGGTCGTGATGGTGCCGGACACCATCATCAGGCAAGCCAGTTATTAATTAGTTGAAATAAATTCCTGTTTTTAACATTTTTGAAATCATTATCTTTAACTTATTACATAATAACTAAAAAAAATCTGTTAAATAAATACGACAGTCTAATATTCCATTTTTAGAAAATACATCCCATACACATCCCCCAAAACCCGGTGTCACAGGTGCATGAGAATTTTCTAAGAATTTATACAATCATTACAAAGCTTTTCCGAGATACAAATTGGACAATGGAATTTAAATACAAAATGAATCTAATACGAGGGAGACTCTGTCAGCTGCGGATCGCCTCCGGATGATGCAGCTCTCCTAAGTCTCCAAACCAACCACATCGTTGTGAAAGTACCTATGCAATAAAAATACACAGCAAGTGTAGCATGGGTACGAAAACAACGTGTACTCAGTAAGTCGCCCGCCTAACCTCAGAGAGGTAGTAACGAGGGGTCGAATTAGACACTCACTGAGGTCCAACAAATTCATTTAACACAATATGATATCAATAATAGGCCTACGAGGATGATAAAAACAGTAAACATTAAAGATAATTGTAACTCAAATAAATGCTGACAGTAAATAAACAATTACTACTTCTTTTTCCCTCAAATATCTTAAATAAAAAGTTCATGAAATCATTAACAATTTAGCATGCGCATTCGGGATAAGGACAACCGGCCTAAGCCATCATAATAATCATATATGTGCACTACCGAGGGTCGAACAGCCCGAACCATAAGTGCATCTTTGCCATAAAATAATCATATCTATGCACGGTGATGGTCGAACGACCCGAACTATAAGTGCATCTTTCAATCCGCCGTGGCGTACGTCCCGCTCCAATGAGAGTGGGGGGAAATCACACTCTGCTCGCGGAATTTAAATTGCGAAGCGGTCACACACAGTCATGCAAAATAAAACAGTCCACCCCGACTACATCGGGAAAACAAATACTCAAGTAAATGACAAATTTCTCTTTTAAAAGTCACAAAAATAGTATTTAAATCTTTTCTCGAAATTTATTTCCCATGTTTAACAATATTCAATAATAAAACCTTATCAGGAATGCAATTATCCACGGAGGAAATCAATTCACTTTCTAAATGATTAAGAAAGGTACACTCTAGCCTTTTTAGGAAATAAATTACCAAATTCAATAGCATTATCAGTCTAATATTATTGGCAAGATCACATGTACAACACGTAAGGCATGCTAATGGATCGTAGACTACCCGAACATAAGCATAATAGTAGCTACGCATGGACTCCCGTCACCTCGTGCGTACGTAGCCCCCACAGATAGTAGCACATACTTAATTAGTTCACCTAGGGGGGACGATTCCCTCTCAAAAAGTTAGAAAGGATACTTACCTCGCTCCGAAATTCAATAACCGACTTCCAAGCCCTTCCGACGACTCTAATGGATGCACAACGCCCCAAAACTACCAAATAACGGGAAAAGCAATGAAAATTCATTCTATACTCATAACAAATTCAAATTATATACTTTCCCAACTCCGCTTACTGAATTGGCAAAAATTCCCTCGGGCCCACGTGCCCGGATTCCGAAATTTCTCGAAGATATATTCTACCCATAGCTTTACTAGTTCAAATATACAATTTACTCCAAATTACATGCTCAAATTCATGGTAGAAATCCAAAATACCATTTCTAGGTTTTTCTTCAAAATTTCCCAATTTTTCCACAATTTCTATGTTTAATTCCATGCATAAACCTTGTATTTTATTTAAAAACATAAAGAAATTACCTACCTTGACATTGATGATGAAATTCCTCTCTTGAAGCTCTCCTAAAATCGCCTAAGCCATGAGAAAAATGAGAAAATGAACCAAGATCCTTGTTTTAGAACATTGTGCCCAGGCCGATTTTCGCACCTGCGATCCAGTCCTCGCACCTGCGCTTCCGCAAGTGCGCCCAAGAGCGCGCACCTACGGCTTCCTTCTCCTCCAGCCGGATCCGCACCTGCGACCCATTGCCCGCATCTGCGCCTTCGCAGGTGGGAAAATTCCATCGCACCTCCGATCCCAGCAGAGCCAGCCTACTTTCTCACCTGCAGCGCCCAAGCCACACCTGCGGCCAAATCCTCGCAGGTGCGGTCACACCAGACACCAGCAGCCCAACTCCTCTTCTAACATCAAATTTGATATGTTAACCACCGGGAATCCACCCGAGGCCCCAGGGACCCCGTCCAATTATGCCTACATGTTCCAAAACATAGTGCATACTTGATCGAGGCCTCAAATCACATCAAACAACGCCGAAATGACGAATCGCACCCAAATTCAATCCTTATGAACTTAGAAATTTCCAACTTCTACATTTGATGTTGAAACCCATCAAATCACGTCCGATTGACCCCAAATTTTGCACACAAGTCAGATTTGACATTACTGACCTGCTCCGACTTCAGGAATCGCATTTCGACCTCGATATCAAAATTTCCACTTCCGAACGGATTTCTCAAAAACCTCTAAATTTCTATCTTTAGCCAAATGACTTCAAAATGACCTATGGATGTCCGAATTCATTTTCGATCGCGCTCCCAACTCCAGAATCCCCATAAAAAGCTATTCCCATACTCGGAACCCCAATTGGACATCAATAACATTGAAACGCGCTTCAAGCCAAACTTAGGAAATTTTCTTCAAAATACTAACTTCCACAAAATACGCCGAAACACTCCCGGGTTATCCAAAACCCGATCCGGACATAAGCCCAAATCCGAAATCATCATACGAACCTGAAGGAACCTTCAAAATCCTGATTCAGAGGTCGTTTACTCAAAATTCCAATCTTAGTCAATTTCTCCAACTTAAGGCTTCAAAAATGAGAATTTTCTTTCCAATTTGACTCCGAACTTTCCAAAATTCAACTCCGACCATGCCTACGAGTCATAATACCTGAAATGGAGCTGCTCATGACTTCAAACCACTGAACGACACGCTAGATCTCAAAATGACCGGTCGGGTCGTTACATTCTCCCTCACTTAAACCGACATTCGTCCTCGAACGTGCTAAGAACTGCTCTGGAGTTATCTGAAATCATTGTTTAACACTTCGAGCACCTGCCCGTGCTAGCAAAACCCAGTTGATTACATTAGCTTGATCAAATCTGAAGATTTCTTCTCTTACCTATATAATAAGCTCAGAATCCAATTCCAACACCTGAAATCTCTATGCCAGAACTAGTTCCGATATATAAACACCATATCAACTACCACACGACATACCAGAACATGACTACATACCTTTGCTGAATCAGCACCATGCACCGCATAACCCATCATCTGACCACAATAACACTCCCTGAACCTTAATAGTCAAAATTCCACGAATATAATGCTCCCAATGCACCTCATGATATATATATATATATATATATATATATATATATATATATATCCTGCTATAATGCTAGAGATACCACCACAACGGAGGAGATGTGTAGAAATTCATAACCAACTGCAGAGTTAATAAATCATTGAATATCTCTTCTTGACTAGAATCATCACCTCATTATGAATGAACTGTTGGTATTTGTCCTTTAATATATTTTGCATGATCTTATCGCGATGATCCCTGATTCTATAATCTCGTCTCACCCAGTATGAACTGTTCAGACAACAAATCGCCCCAAACATGACCAATAGTCTCACATGATACCACATCGCGCCAATAGGCCATAACTCGAACATGATAAATAAGAAATGACTCAGGAAGGGACTACTCAACTCACGCAACTAATATGAACTTTCCTCAGAAAATAGGAAGTAAAACATAAGAAAAATAAATATAGTAACCTTATTCATCATCACACCGCTTTGGCGCGCAACCTGATCCAAATAACAAGCCTATGGCGACGTGCCACCCGATACAAATAACATAATTGTGGCAGCGTGCCACCCGATCCAAATAATATAACCGTGGCAGCGTGCCACCCAATCCAAATAACATAAAATTCACGTAGGAAGACACATACCATGCTAAATTGCTCACTACCACAAATATTGAACATTGGTCACAAGCACGCTAAGTGCACAATACCATCCTAGGGGGGTTGATAAAGCCATATGCTACAAAACATAAGCACAACTGAGGTGCGATATATATACTCTGAATCTCAAGAGCTCTCCTGCTCGCATAACATCATCACGACACAGAGACTTAACACATAAGGATCTATCAAGCCGTTTCACAACTCACACGGCACAACCACAATGTTACATGAATTTGACAAAGACGAAACAACATATAATATTCCAACACCCCTCTTTGAGGAGCGCTATACTGAAATGAACACATCTAACTCACATGAAGCCCATAATCTTGTTTTAATCCATTCACACACTTCAAGTTGATTCTGTTTGTACTGAACTAGGCTAATAGCTTGATCTGGGTCTATAATAACCCACTTCCTCTCATAATACAAAAGAACAACCATCATAGCTGGGACAAACACCCCACAATCCACAACCAACTGAATCGAACGCCTTCTTGGCACAAATCCTCAAATAAGCAATACTGCACTTCCTTATACTTGGTCTAAATCTTCAACCAATCAGGCGACTACATGTCACACCTATACAATCTTCTCATGGTTAAGCTCCCACGACCTTCCACACCAGGTAACAAGTCTTGCACATCCATAACACCGACCACACTAATACTGCAAAACACATCAAGAACCCATGACCAGGGTACAAAGCCTCTTTCATCGAATATTGATCTCAGGTGACACTGAAGATAACACCAGCTTACTCTGAACTTTCAAATCACTTATTCTTGCTCATCAGAGCTCATGACATCCCTATTAACACCGAACCACAATCTCGATTCTTACTCCCAGTTACATACTGCTTACCGCACCTAACATGTCAATATGAGATAGGGCAAGAATTCCATCATAACTTCTGAACCACTAATAGGGTGAACACTTCATCATATAGAACCCTTTTACTTAACCCAATTCAAGAGTACCATCTCAACACACGAGTGAATTCTCACAATCACCCAACATGCAAATCCTTAAGTACTATTCTATACCACCATAACCCTTTCGGGATCCGCCTACACCTGATAGTCCATAGCACTCGAATGCTCCCATATGAAAGCTATTACGACGGCCGACAAGCCCCACACACACTGGCACAAACCACATGCATAACTTAATCACATTGAAGGAATTGATCACTGCCGTAAATATGCCATTTCTACCACGGCTAATCAATCTATCTTCCTTTAATCATCTTCAATTGCCTTTGGAATAATAATAACTTCCTTCAACTCATAGCAAACTCAACCCTCACTTATCCTGAGTGAACTTGATTCACGAGACCATGCTGCCTAAATCCCGCAACCTGTCTCATACCCTCCTGATAATCTTTCTACAACCCAGAGTTTATTTCTCTCACTCCTCCAATACTATCCTGCACACCGAAAATAACATAGAGCACTCCAACCATTTTCCCTCTCTCTGAAATTACGCTGCAAAAGCTCAATTCTTAATCATACTGTTGCCTTTAACCCTTAAACATCGCGTTCTTAACCTTCAAATTTACTAGGACCGCTGCTGAGAGTCACTCACTCTAACTAGCCCCGAACACAATCAACTCCAAGGCTCTTCTAGCACATGAACATCCTCTCAAAGAAGTACGTGACTGAGTCACTACCCTTACAACTCGCCTATGCCTTAAGCATGAATTCTGAATCTCTCAAAACCTAACCTTAGTCCAACAGGGACAACTTTTGCTCACATTCATCAAATACCACACACAATCACCATTTTACTCCTTTCCCTTAGTTGTAATAACTTGCCAACACACCGAAAATCCGCAATCCCATGAGAACACAATCCTACAACCCAACTGCATGTGGTGGGACTCCCCTAGTTAGCCCGAAGGTACTCCTTGCACCGCTCTAGACCCTACTGAGATCCTTTCTCCTTTGTTAACATGATCTTGCTCAACCAATCCGTCCAATCCTTCTACATTCTCTTGTTAGCACTCCCTAAATACTCAAATTCTCTAGCATCATTCACAAAAACTTGCCAAGCACATAACCGCTAACCTACTCACATAAGATAACCCACCTGTGGAAATCACCAATTGATACCTTCCAACGACGTTGTACTGCACACCCTCTACAATATCAATATCCTATCCTAAGCCTGTTCTCATTCACCAACTTTACCAGTCCGTCCGCTCCTCGTGGACATCTACTAAATGCGCTACAATATCCTCTAATTCACCACTATGCTGCCTCTCTCCCACTTTGGTTAAACTCATTCCTACTACTTTATCAATCAAAAACCTGGTGGCATCTATAGTTCAATTGTCTTCCTTCTGCTGGAATCTAAATAGTGAAATCTCGAAATCGCACTTTGAGAAGACCTCCTTTCAAGCCATTCGTCACCCCCAACCCATGGGCAAGCATTCTACCAACAGTAAGCACCTTAACAACCTGAGCATAACCTCTAAGTTCTCATAATCACAACTACTGACTGAAACATCATAATACTCTTCTGCAGGGCAACAACAACATCCCCCACCAACTACACATGGAATACATCTCGCACCATATCCGTAGCACCATTTAAATCCCTCAAATCCACAATTCATAGCAAGCGCTTCGCGACACGTAAGATTGTGTAGGAAGAAACACAGGCATAAGCCTTAAAGGAATCAAATCGCACGATGAGGAATCAAGAAGGGAAGTACTCCTAACAGCCTTGTAGCCTTTAGAAGATAAGCACAGACGTCTCCGTACTGATCCGCAAGACTCTACTAGACTTGCTCATGACTCGTGAGAGCTAAGGGAACCTAGCGCTCTCATACCATGTTGTCACGACCCAAAATCTATTAAGGTCGTGATGGCTCCGAACACCATCACCAGGCAAGCCAATCATTAATTAGTTGAAATAAATTCCTATTTTTTACATTTTTGAAATCATCACCTTTAACTTATTACGTAATAACTAAAAAAAATCCGTTAAGTAAATATGAAAGTCTAATTTTCTATTTTTATAAAATACATCCCATACAAATCCCCCAAAACCCGGTGTCACAAGTGTATGAGAAATTTCTAAGAATTTATACAATCATTACAAAGCTTGTCCGAGATACAAATTCGAAAATGGAATTTAAAACAAAATGAATACAATACGAGAAAGACTCTATCAGCTGCGGATCGCCTCCGGATGATGCAACTCGCCTAAGTCTCCAAACCAGCCACATCACTGTGAAAGCACTTGTGCAATAAAAATGCACAGCAAGTGTAGCATGAGTACAAAAACAACATGTAATCAGTAAGTCGCCCGCCTAACCTCGGAGAGGTAGTGACGAGGGGTCGAATTAGACACTCACTAAGGTCTAACAAATTAATTTAACACAATATGATATCAATAATAGGCCTACGAGGATGATAAAAACAGTAAACATTAAAGATAATTGTAACTCAAATAAATGCTGACAGTAAATAAACAATTACTACTTTCTTTTTCCCCCAAATATCTTAAATAAAAAGTTCATGAAATCATTAACAATTTAGCATGCGCATACGGGATATGGACAACCGGCCTAACCCATCATAATAATCATATATGTGCACTACCGAGGGTCGAACAGCCCGAACCATAAGTGGATCTTTGCCATAAAATAATCATATCTATCCACTGCCGAGGGTCAAACGGCCCGAACCATAAGTGCATCTTTACCATAAAATAATCATATCTATGCACGGTGATGGTCGAACGACCCGAACTATAAGTGCATCTTTCAATCTGCCGTGGCGTACGACCCGCTCCAATGAGAGTGGGGGGAAATCATACTCTGCTCGCGGAATTTAAATTGCGAAGCGGTCACACACAGCCATGCAAAATCAATCAGTCCACCCCGACTACGTCGGGAAAATAAATACTCAAGTAAATGACAAATTTCTCTTTTAAAAGTCACAAAAATAGTATTTAAATCTTTTCTCGAAATTCATTTGCCAAGTTTAACAATATTCAATAATAAAACCTTACCAGGAATGCAATTATCCATGGAGGAAATTAGTTCTCTTTCTAAATGATTAAGAAAGGTACACCAGCAGCCCAACTCCTCTTCTTACTTCAAATTTCATCAGTTAACCACCCGGAATCTGTCCAATTATACCAACCTGTTCCAAAACATACTCCGGACTTGCTCGAGGCCATAAATCACATCAAACAACGCCGAAACGACCAATCGCACCCAAATTCAATCTTTATGAACTTAGAAATTTCTAACTTCTACATTCGATGCCGAAATCCGTCAAATCACGTCCGATTGACCCCAAATTTTGCACACCAGCCATATTTGGCATTACGGACCTGCTGCAACTTTCGGAATCGCATTCCGACCTCGATATCAAAATTTCCACTTCCGGTCAGATTTCTCAAAAACCTTTAAATTTCTATCTTAGCCAAATGACTTCAAACTGACCTACGGACATCCGAATTAACTTTCGATCGCGCTCCCAACTCCAAAATCACCATACGAAGCTATTCCCAGACTGGGAATCCCAAACAGATATCAATAACACTGAAATGCGCTTCAAGCCAAACTTAAGAAATTTTCTTCAAAATACTAACTTCCACAAAATACGCCGAAACACTCCCGGTTTATCTAAAACCCGATTCGGACTTAAACCCAAGTCCGAAATAATCATACAAACCTACATGAACCTTCAAAATCCTGATTCGGAGGTCATTTACTCAAAATTCCAATCTTAGTCAATTTCTCTAACTTAAGGCTTCTGAAATGAGAATTCTCTTTCCAATTTGACTCTGAACTTCCTGAAATTCAAATCCGACCACGCCTACGAGTCATAATACCTAAAATGGAGTTGCTCATGACTTTAAACTGCTGATCGGCGTGTGAAATGCATGGGCGTGGTGTATAGGTGAGGTGATGAGTACCTATGCACTACCCAATTTTCTTGATAAATATGATCTCTTTCTCGCTCCCTACTTAATTGATGTTTTGCTTAATTGTTCTATGTTCATTATTGTTTCTATGACTAGTTGGCCTTGTTATTTTTTTGTTGTTAAATATTACCGTGGTTATTTTGGAAAGAGTATTGGTTTTTTATTTGGTTCCCTTGTGGTACAAAACGGTTGAGTAGTTTGGCATTGTTTCTATGATATATATATATATATATATATATATATATATATATATGTTCCTATTGGTTCCATTATTTTGATAATATTGAGGAAGTTATGAGAATTGCAGTTTAACTATTTTTTGATTGTTGAGGTTTACGTGGCTATTTGAATTCAATCGATTATTGCCAATGGTTGTTGCAAGTGTGTTAAAAGTGTTGGTTGTTTCTCTTGATTCTATCATAGTACATAAAGATTGAGCTGGGTTGGCAGCATTACGATGTTTTACATATATTCTGGTTGGCTTTATTTTGAACTGATATTGGTTGAAGCTTACGAGCTATATTTTTTTCTATTTGAAATTTGTTGAAGCAAAATTTTGTGTGACAAGGGGGATGTGATAAGGGGGATGTGACAAGGGGGTTGTGATAAGGGTGGATAATTGATTGTGATATTGTGTATAGGTGGGATCGGGTTGCACACCGCAAGAAGACAATGATAAGGGAGAATATGCATGTTTTACTGTTTATAAAATAAAGGTTGGAACACTCATTGTTTTATTGTCAATATTTCATACTATGCTATTATTATTATTTTAAAGTGAAACTTGTTCTGTTTAAAATTTGTCGAGACATAAATATTGTGAAAGGTTTTGACATGAAAGGCGGTGATAAGGGGGTTGTGATAAGGGGGTTGTGATAATGGGACTGTGATAAGGGTGGATAATTGATTGTGATACGGGTGAATAAATTGATTGTGATATGGGTGAATAAATTGATATGATATGTCTGGTGCGATCGGGTTGCACGCCGCAACAAGGAGCAATAAGGGAAGACAATTATATTTTACTTATTTTTAAAGAAAGACAGAGATTTGAAAACTACTATTTTATATTACTATTTTTGTATATTTTGGCACCACTTTTATTTAAAGTTAATGTTTGAAAACATGGAAATTATTTTAGAGTTTGTTATAGCTGAGGCCTAGAAAAAGGCGGCTGAGTTATTTCGTTGTTGTTGCAGTACTTATTTATTTGTTTAGATTTCCTTCTTTCTTTATATTTATTGTCTCAGTTATATTTTTCTTGTTCGTGTAGAATTATTTTATTGCGTTATAGTATATATTCTTGTCATAGGTTATATGTTGTTAATGCTCCGCCATAGCCTCGTCACTACTTCGTCAAGGTTAGGCTCGACACTTACTCATTACATGGGGTCGGTTGTACTGATACTACACTTTGCACTCTTTTGTGCAGATCCAGGTATCGACCAGCAGTAGAGATATTTCGAGCTACTATTCATTTATTCGGAGACACGAGGTATATCTGTCGGCGTTCGCAGATCCCGAGAGTCTTCTCCTGGGGTAATCTTAGAGTTATTTATATAGTTATATCAAAGTTCGATTTATTTAATTGGTTATTATTATTATTTTATTTTATTTTGTTGGGAATTATTTTAATTAAGTTCATTTTAAATTTATTTATTTATGCGTAAGTAATTAATAAAGGAAATTAGTTAATCGACTTCTAACATTGGCTTGCCTAGCAAGTGTGGTGTTAGGCGCTATCACGATCCCTAAGGTTGGGAATTTGGGTCGTGACAAGTTGGTATCAGAGCACTAGGCTGCTTAGGTCTCACAATTCACGAACAAGCTTAGTAGAGTCTGAAGGATCGGTACGGAGACGTCTGCACTTATCTCTCGGAGGCTATTGAGTTAGGAAACAACTCCATTTTTATTTCTACTCCATCGGGCGAATTTATTCTATCATGAATGATTGAACTTGTCTATTTCTGTCCTCTCACAAATCTTGAAAACACGCGAAGCGTCTACAACCGGACAAGAGATGAATCCTAATGGAAGCTACGATTAGGGGAAGAGACTGAAGCGGAGCTCAGTCTATATCACGAACATCAGCACCTATTGTACAGTCTCAAATGGATCTAGACACGGAGGTTCTAGCTCAATAGGTACATGTTGGACTAGCCCATATCCCAGAAGGATTTATAGCTACTTCAGTACTGCATAACAAGGGAATAGTTGAAAGCAACGCAGTTGATTTATATGAGCAGTGAAGTTTAACATTGTGAATTATCAGACATTGTGACCTATGGCTTCGTGCCAAGTGAGGAAGTCCACTTTCAAGGAATAGATTGTGGGGTCATGTGTTATATCGGTTTTGGGATGGAATGTATAAGGCCTAAGAGTTTGCAAGAGATAAAGCTGGGACTAGCGATATGTCCGCCTCCTTAATAATCCCATACCTCGGCACCACAAGAGTTATGTGAACAACTTTGAATCTACAGAAAGTCTACTCAACGTGGAAGTCACGGTTGCGGATTTTGGGGGTGCTCTAAAGGGAGTATAGTGGTTAACAAGCTTCTAGACTATATGGGCGTGCCAAGAATTATCTGTACAGAGCTCTACTTTTGTGAGCATTGTGTGTCAATAGAGATGAGAGTTACCCCAAAAGAATAATGACAAATATGAATAAAGGAGGTAGCTCAGCAGTGTTGAGTCAACATAGTAAAAGAAGAAATTGGTCGCCGGTGTTTGTGGCAAGCCTATGAAGAGGACGACCAGCCAATGCAACAACAACTACTTGACTCAGTTCTCATAAATGCTTTTGAAAGAGTTTGTTTCTTAGACTCTCCATAATGTGTGGCGTATAGGGTTTGAACGGTTGCGTCAGGTCACCATCACAGTGTCAGGACATGCCATCGGGTTTGATAAGTTAGCCTGTCATACTCCTACTTCGGTTCATATAGCCAGAGAACAAGTTCACAGACTCATTAAAGGACTCAAATATGATTGTAAAATTTTGGACTACTCAGGGCAGGTTGATACTTCATTTCGAATAGTGGTAGAAATTGTCCTAGGCTTGGGAGAGTCATATTTCATCAGAACACGCAGGCTACGTGCCCTATTGAAGTTATAATTCAATTTACATGAACAACTAGAGGAAAAAAGGTTAGAATGTCGAAGGTGGAGGTCAGATTCCTAGAGGTGGAGACCCAACCAATTGATATATTTTCTATGGTATGGTTGAAGTCGTTATATCAAATGGTTCCATTAACATAACAATCTCAAGTTGTTATAAAGTGATGATTTCCTGAACTTTAATAGGTTATGCGTATCTAATAAAATTCTTCAAATATGCTCCACTCTCGAGTGAGCTTCGTAACTAAAAAAAAAATTCTACTTATGAGAATACTTGTATTGAGAAATTCTATGGAGATCTCGATGTCTATCATCACGTGTTGTAATTTTGTTTAATGAAAAATATTTAAAGGAAGAAAAGGGAAGGTTTCGAGTGGCATGATGCACATGTTGCTTGTGATTCAGAATCGTGGACGAGATCCCCGCATTGTAATATGATTTGAGATGTTTAAATCGGGCTACGAGATGTGGTGGAATTTATGTACGGACGAGGTCCTTGTGATGGAAGTCCTTGTGTTTAAATTTTCCCGTGTGAATTAAAATTTTGTTATATTATTGGTCATACCTGTTAGGCTTATTCAGCAATTCATGTATAAAATAATGATGATGAACATAAGAATAAATGAATAAATAATAATAATAAAAATAATACTAATAATAATTAATTAAAGAAATAAAAAAATAAACTAATTAATTAACTGTGTATAATTTGCCAAATCCGTGTCAGAATTATTGAGTTTTGACATACAAGGTAGGTGCCCCGCCCAAGTGGCGTTAAATGAGACACGGTAAGTCGGGTATATAATTATGAGGTCTTCATGAATCACACCTCATCATTAGTATTGTGAAGGTTGAAAGGGGATTATTGTTAACGTGAGGCTGTTGATAATTCTGTAATTGGTTATGAACAACTATTAAGAAAATAGAGGCACTGAGTATGGGCAATCTTGTGTCTATTCCAGTTGGTGAGAGGCCGTTAGCTTCAAACATTCAGACGTTGGCTAATCAGTTCGTGATGTTGGATATTTCCCCCCAGCAGTGTTCTAGCTTGTTCAGTCGTTCGGTCTTCTCTAATCGAGCATATCCGGAAGCGAAAGGATTGTGACCCACATTTGGTTGTTCTTAGGGAAACAGTTCGGCACGGTGATGCCAAGCAGGTTATAGTTGGAGATGATTTTGCTTTGAGGATGCATGGTCGGTTATGTGTGCCTAATGTTGATGATCTTCATGAGTTGATCCTTGAAGAGGCTCACAGTTCTAAGTATTATATTCACCCAGGGGCAGCTAAAATGTACCAAGATTTGAGACTGCATTACTGGTGGAGAAGGATGAAAAAGGACATTGTGGCGTATGTGGCTCGTTGCTTAAATTTCCAGCAAGTAAAGTATGAGCATCATAGACCTGGTGATTTACTTCAGCAGATAGAGATTCCTAAATGGAAGTGGGAGCGTATCACTATGGACATCGTTGTTGGAATCCCACGGACTCAGAGGAAATTTGACCCAATTTGGGTTATTGTGGATAGGTTGACTAAATCAGCACATTTCATTCCTTTGGCAAGTACTTATACTTTAGAGCGGTTGGCTGAGTTATATATTTGGAGACAGTTCGCCTTCACGGTGTGCCCGTGTCTATCATTTCAGATCGAGGTACGTAGTTTACTTCGAACTTTTGGAGGGCAGTTGAGCGTGAGTTAGGTACCCGAGTTGAGTTGAGTACAACATTTCACCCTTATACTGACGGACAGTCTGAGCGTACCATTCAAATATTGGAGGATATGCTCCACGCTTGTGTTATTCACTTTGGAGGTTTGTGGGATCAGTTCTTGCAGTTACCAGAGTTTTCTCATAATAATAGTTATCAGTTGAGCATTCAGATGGCTCCCTATGAGGCATTATATGGTAGATGGTGTAGATCGCCAGTTGGATGGTTCGAGCCTGAAGAAGCTCGGTTATTAGGTACAAATTTAGTGCAGGAGACCTTAGATAAGGTCAAGATTATTCAGGAAAGTCTTCATGCAGCTCAGTCTATGCAAAAGAGTTATGCCAATCATAAGGTTCGTGATGTGGCATTCATGGTTGGAGAGGGAGTATTTCCTCGGGTATCGCCCATGAAGGGTGTTATGAGGTTTGGAAAGAAGGGTAAGTTGAACCCTAGGTATATGGGGTCGTTTGAGATTCTTGATAGAGTGGGGGAGGTAGCGTATAGACTTGTGTTGTCTTCAGGGTTATCCTCAGTTCATCTTGTATTCCATGTGTCTATGCTTCGGGAATACCATGGTGACCCGTCCCACGTGTTAGACTTCAGCTCTGTCCAATTGGAAAAAAACTTGACATATGGGGAGAAGCCGGTAGCCATTTTAGACCGGCAGATTCATCAGTTGAGGTATAAGAGTTGTCCTTCAGTTCGAGTGCAGTGGAGAGGCCAGCCAATTGAGGCAGCTACTTGGTAGTCCGAGTCGGACTTGCAGAGTAAATATCCACACTTGTTTACAAATTCAGGTAATCTTCTATGTCCTTTTGAGGACGAACGTTTGTTTTAGAGGTGGAGATTGTGATGACTTAAGGGGTCACTTTATGAATTTAGACTTCGTTCTAGGCTTATTAGCCATAAAAAGTTTAATTTTAACTACCTCGATTTGCATGCGCAGTGCAGGCGTGAAACCGGAAAGCTTTTATGTTAAAATATAAGAAATAATAATTTTTTAATTAAAAATTTACTTTTAGTTGACTTGAGTCAACATTTTGAGTAAACGGACTCAGATCTGTGTTTCGACGATCCCGGGAGGTCCACAGTAAAATATGGGACTTGGGTGTGTGCCCGGAAATGAATTCCGAGGTCCTAAGCTTAGAAATCAATTTTAGAACGAAATTGTTTTGTTGAAATATTTAGGAACTAAAGCAAAGAATTAATATTTAAAATCATTGGTATCGGGCCCGTATTTTTGTTCCAGAGCCCGGTACAGATTAGTTATGATATATAGGCCTTGACTGTGAAATTTGGTAAAAAAAACAGAGTTCGTTTGACGTGATTCGGACATCCAGTTGAAAAGTTATGAACTATTAAGTGTTCTTGAGGAAAATACTGAGTTTTGAGGTTAATTCGTTGTTTTACATGTTATTTTCATGATTTGATCGCACGAGAAAGTCTGTATGATATTTGATGAGTTTCAAATAGGTTTGGGTTGTGTTGCGCTCGTTCTTTCTTATGCTTCGACGTCGTTTCTTCAAACATAAATGATATCATATTGATAAAATGAAATCCGATATCTGTTTTGAATGAATTATTAGATCCGTATCGTAATTATGGACCAGTAGCAAAAAGAATCATCGAATTTGGACATCGTATGAGGGTTTTATGGGCATTTTACTGAGGTTGCCAGATTTTTCAGGTTAATTACGAAATTGCCCCTAACGGCGTATTAAAAAAAATCTGCCCTAATTGCAAATATTAAAACCTACATATCTCCTTCATTATAAGGCCAAATTGTGTGATTCAAAAGCCTAACTTAACTATAATTTCACAAGGAATCAATTGGAGACAAAAAAAATCGAGTTTAGCGATTGTTTGGCATGAGAAACGAGGCAGAATAGCTGGCAGAAAATAAATACAAAACGGGTAGACTTCTTCTTCTTCAAATTTTCGAACCCCACAGCCCTAGGAACGAATTTCTTCTCCAAATATCATCCCCAAGTCATAGGTAATTAATTCTAAACTTTACTCCTTCAATTACCCATTGTTTTTCATCACTTTTGAATCAAAAACTAAGAATTTTCATGGTAAAAATTGAGGGTTTTGGTAGAATTAAGGAATTTTATAAACATCGAATCTTTACCATGAATTGAGGTCGGATTTCGAAATTAATTGTATATTTGAGTTCGTGGGTGAATGGGTAAACGTAATTTGGCCCGAACCCCGAGTTTAGACCAAGCGGGCCCAAGGTCGGATTTTCACTTTTTTTGAGAAAACTTAGGAAAAATTATATTTTTCAATAAAGTTAGTTCCTTTAGAATTAGTTAATGATATTAAGTTAATTGTGATTATATTCGAGCAAGTTAGAGGTGAATTCAAAACGAAAAGCAATAATTGAGTAGTGAGTGGTCTGCGAAATTGAGGTAAGTGTTTGGTCTAACTTTGACTTGAGGGAATAGGAATCCCTTCTTATTTGCTATGTGAATTGCATGGGCGTGGTGTATAGGTGAGGTGACGAGTACCTATGCACTACACAATTTTCTTGATAAATATGATTTTTTTCTCGTTCCCAACTTAATTGATGTTTCTCTTAATTGTTCTATGTTCATTATTATTTCTATGACTAGTTGGCCTTGTTATTTTTTTGTTGTTAAATATTACTGTGGTTATTTTGGAAAGATTATTGGTTGTTTATTTGGTTCCCTTGTGGCACAAAACGGTTGAGTAGTTTTGCATTGTTTCTATGAGGCATATATATATATATATATATATATATATATATTGGTTCCATTTTTTTGATAATATTGAGGAAGTTATGAGAATTGCACTTTAACTGTTTTATGATTGTTGAGGTTTACATGGCTATTTGATTTCAGTCGATTATTGCCAATGGTTGTTGCAAATGTATATTATGAGAATTGCAATTTAACTGTTTTATGATTGTATATTTTGGCACAACTTTTATTTAAAGTTAAAGTTTGAAAACTTGGAAATTATTTTAGAGTTTGTTATAGCTGAGGCATGGAAAAAGGCGGCTGAGTTATTTCATTGTTGTTGCAGTACTTAATTATTTGTTTAGATTTCCTTCTTGCTTTATATTTATTGTCTCAGTTATTTTTTCTTATTCGTGTAGAATTGTTTTATTGCGTTATAGTATATATTCTTGTCACATGTTATATGTTGTTATGCCCCGCTGTAGCCTCGTCACTACTTCGTTGAGGTTAGGCTCGGCACTTACTCAGTACATGGGGTCGGTTGTACTGATACTACACTCTGCACTCTTTTGTGCAGATCTAGGTATCGACCAGCAGTAGAGATATTTAGAGCGACTATTCATTTATTCGGAGACACGAGGTATATCTGTCGGTGTTCGCAGATCCCAAGAGTCTTCTCCTATTTCTATAAACGCTGTTTTATTTTATTCAGAACAGTTACATTATTTCTTCCGGCCATTAATTGCAGTATTCTTTAGTAGTTCGTGAATTGTGACACCAGACCCTGGGGTAATGTTAGAGTTATTTATATAGTTATCTCGTGGTTCGATTTATTTAATTGTTTATTATTATTATTTTATTTTATTTTGTTGGGAATTATTTTAATTAATTTTATTTTTAAATTTATTTATTTATGCGTAAGTAATTAATAAAGGAAATTAGTTAATCGACTTCTAATATTGGCTTGCCTAGCAAGTGTGGTGTTAGGCGCCATCACGATCCCTAAGGTTGGGAATTTGGGTCGTGACATTTTCAAGACCTTATGCCACCGAACGGAGCTTAAATTCTCAAAACGACCGGTCGGGTCGTTACATTCTCCCCCTCTTAAAACAAATGTTCGTCCTCGAACGTGCGAAGATTCATCTCGAACTCATCCAATCACAAAATGCACACTTCCACACACACCCGCGGGTGATCCCACATCACCCCGATCTACATACGATTGACAACACCATAACAACTGCAATTTAGCCGTCCTACCAGCACCGATAAGCCTCATACCCCAATTCGTCACCTTCTCTTTACTTCCAAAAAGGCCCGATTCTAAATCCATATCCGGTATCAGCCTCAACCAGCTGCATCAACTCATGTCTAAGCCCACAAGGTACGCCCACACAACATAATGCACCACATATAGGCCCTTAATAACACTTCTTATCACAATAGCTGCCCGAAATCAACTCCACACCGACAATTAGCCTCATATCCGATAGAACTCTATTCCAAACCTCCATCACACTGATAATAATGCAAGAAACATGAAGACCTCATAACATCGACACCCGAATCACCAAGCCACAACTAACACCACCGGGCACACACCCTGCAAGATAAGACTCAAGGAGAACAGAACGAAAATGACTGAATATGAAAAGAGGAACACATAAGGAAACTATCAAAAAAGCCCGATATGCACAACTCTCTATCAATGCTAACCTACAAAACAATATAAAAAGGAAGGAATTAAAGCACATGAATAAATCACAAGGATCCCATCGTGGTATAACTTATATCACAATACACGGTCCGATTCGAACACTTCAAATCACATGAAATCACGAGGGTTTCGCCCTGAACTCTAAATCAAAAATAGTATATATATGTCCCACCAACTGGAACCTTTCATTAGATCACTCCCTTCAACAAAATTACAAGACATGCTAGCTCCCACACCGGTGGAGCATAAGAATCACAGCTCGTAACCACTATACTGAGGAATCACATCAAGCCTACCATACTGGACAACAGGAATTTACTACTAGTCTTATATCTCTCAATAATGAATAGAAACAAATGATAGACACGGGCTACCACTCACAGAATCTCCCAACAGGGGAAAACACGAAAATAGAGTGCAAAGCATGAGATAAATGAAACAACAAATGAGGGAACTCGTCGCGACCAGCACAGCTATAATGAAATACAAATTGTACCTCTCTGTAACAAATCAAAAAATACATGTACGATAACATCTGGCACCACGGCCTCCAGCCTACTATATGAAACACATCAACGGGCAGACCTTCCCCTCTTGGGCGCCCTCTACTCACCTGAATGCCCTGCTGTAACACATCTGCCTGCAGCTTGGGACAATCTCTCATCATGTGACTGGTATCTCCACACTCAAAACAACCTCTCCTTTGGCGTGGCTGTGGAAATTGTACAATACGAGTACTCTAAGGCCCACGAGTACCTGAAACCCTATGCATAGCCGGTAATGCAAACTGAACTGGCTGACCCACAAAACCTCTACTGTGATGCACCCTGCCTCCAAAATAATGACCAACAAAGATCTCCGGTCTACGAGGCCTCCTCGCCTCCCTAGACTCTCTCTCTCTCCTGATCTCATTTGTCCTCTCACTCCCGATCCCACATTCCCTCTAACCAGCGACCGATCCCTACCACCTGTTGAAACGAAACATATGACTCTAACTCTCGATTCATGATGTACAAAATATCATGCCTGATCCCTTCAATGAATCTACATACTCTCCCTCTAACTATAGCGACTAAGGCAGGTGCATGCCTAGCAAAATGACAAAATCTGATGGCATACTCTAATACTGACATAGTACCCTGGCGCAACTGCTCAAACTCCACGCGCCATGCATCCCAAAGGGACTGAGGTACAAACTCTCTCAAGAATATCTCTAAAAACTGATCCCGTGTAAGTGAAGCTGACTTGGGCGGGCTACACAACTCATGTGCCCGCCACCACTAATAATCTGCTCCTTGAAACTGGAACATAGTAAAAGCAATCCTACTCGCCTCAACAATATCCAAAGTGCGAAGGATGCTATGGCACTCCTCCAGAAAACCCTGTGCACTCTCTGAAGCCAATCCGCTGAATGTAGGAGGGTTATATCTCTTGAGCCTTGCAAATCTAAGTTGCTCTCCCTCAGATGCTGTTGCTCTGACCATGAGCTGAACTGGAACCACAGGCTGTGTTACGATGACACCTGGAACATGACCAACATGAACCCGTTGCTCTGGAGTGTGGGCGGTGGGTGTCTGGGCTCCTCCCACAGTTGGTGAAGTAACAGGTACAACCTGAAATAACCCCGCCTGAGCCAATGTACCAAACATGCTCAGGAACTGCGCTAAAGTCTCCTGAAGTTCGGGGGTAACAAAAAGCGCCTCTGGTGCCTGCCCCCCAACTAGAACTGTTGGGGTATCAAGATGGCACCTAGTCTTAAGGACTAGGTAAGCCTAATGTTCATGGAATAGCAACAATAATAAATAAAAATCTATTGTTCTAAAATGAAGAATTCTTTATACAATGCATATTCCCAAAACCCGGTGGTACAAGTCATAACCTCTATAAAGTTTGCAACAACTTCTAAATATAACTGTTTGGAAGTAAGTAAAAATAGTATAAATACGGAATAAGAAGGTTACTCCGAAGCCTGCGAGCGCGACGACAGGTTTACCTTGAGTCTTCTTATCAAGAATCTGCACACCTACTAAAGAGCAATACCTGGATCTGCACAAAAATGTGCAGAAGTGTAGAATGAGCACACCACAGCTATCACGACCCAAAATCCATAAGGTCGTGATGGCGCTGGACACCACTGTCAGGCAAGCCAATCATTAAATGGTTAAGTTAAATTTCCTATTTTAGCATTTTTGAAATCATTACCTTTCACTTTAACACTTAACAACTAAATAAAATCCATTAAGTAAAAACAACAGGCCAATACTCCATTATGATGAAATACACCCCAAACACATCCCAGAACCCGGTGACACAAGTACATGAGCAAATTCTAAGAATTTCACAAATACTACGAGCTTGTCCGAAATACAAATTGGACAAGGGATTAGAAATGAATATAAATACATAGAGGAAGAATCTGCCGACTGCGGGTCATCTCCGAATGATGCAGCTCATCTAAGTCTCCAAGTCAGCCATATCGCTATAAAGGTACCTGTGCAACAAAATGCACAGCAAGTGTAGCATGAGTACAAAAATAACGTGTACTCAGTAAGTATCCCGCCTAACCTCAGAGAGGTAGTGACGAGAGGTCGAATTGACACTCAATAAGGTCCAAAAAAATAATTCCACAAGATATGATATCAGTAATAGACATACGAGGATGATAAAAATAGTAAACATTAAAGATAACTGTAATTCAAAATGAAAACTGAAAGTAAATAAACAATTACTACTTTATTTTTCCCCAAATATATTAAATAAACAATTACTTCTTCATTTTCTCTCACAAATATCTTGTCACTTCAAAATCCATGAAACCATTAACAATTTAGCATGCGCATACGGGATAAGGACAACCGGCCTGAGCCATCATAATAATCATATTTGTGCACTGCCGAGGGTCTAACAGCCCGAACCAAAATATATATTTCAATCTCGCCGTGGCGTACGGCCTGCTCCCATGAGGGTGGGGGAAATAAAATTCCGCTCACGGAATGTAAATTGGGAAGCGGTCACACACAGTCATGCACAATCAAACAATCCATCCCGACTACATTGGGAAAACAAATACCCAAGTAAATGAAAAATTTCTCTTTTAAAAGTCACAAAAATAGTATTTAAATCTTTTCTCGAAATTCATTTGCCAAGTTTAATAATATTCAATAATATAACCTTATCAGGAATACAATTATCCACGGAGGAGTCAATTCTTTTTCTAAATGATTAAGAAAGGTACACTCTAGCCTTCTTAGGAAATAAATTACCAATTCAATAGCATTATCAGTCTAACATTATTGGCAGGATCACACACGTAAGGCATGCTAGTGGGTCCTACACTATCCGGACATAAGCATAATAGTAGCTACGCACGGACCCTCCTCACTTCGTGTGTACGTAGCCCCCAACAAATAGTAGCACATATTTAATAAGTTCACCTATGGGGACAATTCCCCCTCACAAGGTTAGAAAGGAGACTTACCTCGCTCCAAAATAAAATACCCGGCTTACAAGACCTTCTGACGACTCCAATGGACGCACAACGCCCCAAAACTATCCAAATAATGACAAGCTAATGAAAATATACTCTAATATTTGCAACAATTCAAATTATATAATTCCCCAACTCCGATCAGTGAATTGAACAAAATGCCCTCGGTCCCACGTGCCCGAATTCCAAAATTTCTCGAAGATAAACTCTACCCATAGCTTTGCTAGTTCAAGTATACAATTTACTCAAATATTCATGCTCAATTCGTGGCTAAAATCCAAATTACCAAATTTCTAGGTCTTCCCTTAAAATCCCAATTTTTATAAAAATTCTCATGTCTAATTCCATGTATAAACCTTGTATTTAACTTTAAAACGTGAATAAATTACTTACCTAGCGATGCTTGACGGAAATCCCCTCTTGAAGCTCCTCAAAAATCGTCCAAAACAAAGGAAAATGGAAGGAAATGAGCTAAGACCCGTTAAAATAACAATTTGCCCAGCATTGCCCTTCTATGCGATCGCATAAAGGCCACCGTGATCGCATAGGCTAAACCATGTTGCCCCAAACTCCGCATTATGCGATCACACTCTACACCACGCGATCGCACAAGCCATTCCCAGCTGCCTCCCATTTTCCTCCCTCGCGATCGCTGACCTCCCACTGTGTTCGCACAAGCCAACTTCATCCCCCCTTCAATTCCTTCTACGCGATCGCATGACAAGGGCTGCGATCACGAATGATCCCCCAAAACACCAGAAACAGCAACAGCAAACATGAAGGAAATGATCCGAATTAATCCAGAAACACACCCGGGGCCCCTGGGACCCCGTCCAATCACACGACTCAGTCCCATAACATCCCACAGACTTTATCGAGGCTTCAAATCACATCAAAAAACACCTAAACCACGAATCGCACCCAAATCCAAACTTTATGAACTTGAAATTTCCAACTTCTACATCCGATGCCGAAACCTATCAAATTACAACCGATTGACCCCAAATTTTGCACACAAGTGATATTCAACATTACAGACCTGCTCTAACTTCGTAATCACTTTCTGACACCGATATCAAAATTTCCACTTCCGGTCAGATTTCTCAAAAACCTTCAAATTTCTATCTTTAGCCAAATGACTTCAAAATAACCTACGGACATCTGAATTCACTTCCGATCATGCTCCCAACTCCAGAATCACCATAAGAATCTATTCCCAGGCTCGGAATCCAAATGGACATCAATAACTCCGAAATGGTTTTCAACCCAAATTTATGAAATCCTTCTAAAACACTAATGCCCACAATATACGCCGAAATGCTCTCGGGTTATCCCAAACCCGATCCAAACATACGCCCAAGTCCAAAATCATCATACAAACCTGCTGGAACCTTCAAATCCAGATTCGGAGGTCGTTTACTCAAAATTCCAGTCTTAGTTGATTCTTCCAACTTAAGGCTTGTGAAATGAGAATTTTCTTTCCAATTTGACTCCGAACTTCCCGAAATTCAACTCCGGACATGCCTACGAGTCATAATGCCTGAAACAGAGTTGGTCATGACTTCATGCAGCTAAACGACGCGCTAGAGCTCAAAACAACTGGTCGGGTCGTTACAACAGTGCTGCCTCATTAGTATCACGACTAACCTGAGTCAAGTAGTGACGAGGACTAGTCAAGGCACCCACTGGTCTAATAAACTGGACAAGTATAAGTACAGGAGAATAACGTAAACATAACCTATATCTATTATCCACACAATATGACCAACAAAGAAATAACTACAATAAGAAAGGAAAATAGTAGATAGTAACGGATCACAAAAATAATACACCGAAGGATGGACGGGAACACAACCCAAGTCCAAAAATCAATACACAATAAGGACAAGTAGTAACTCAACACTAAATTAGTCTCCACACTTGGCCTTAGCCACAAATCCCATTAAAATGGTCAAAATCTTCGAGTGTATTCTTTCACCTGCATGTTTTTATATTGGAAAAGGTAATATCCTTTCTAAGGGAAATTCTTTTGAAATATAGTTTTCCTAAGAGATGTATCTCAGACATAGCTTTCTTCAAGATAAAATCTCTTCAAATATAGTTTTCCAAAGAAAATGTCCTTCAAACATAGTTTCCAAAGAAAATGTCCTTCAAACATAGTTTTCTTCAACATAAACATTTTTCAAATATACTTTTCCAAAAGAATTTCCTTCAACATAGTTTTATTCAACGTAAACATTTTTCCAAATATTCTTTTCCAAAGGAATGTCCTTCAACATAGTTTTATTCAACATAAACATTTTTCAAATATTCTTTTCCAAAGGAATGTCCTTCAAACATAGTTTTTATTCAAGATAAATGTTTTTTTTCAAATGGGACTTTCCAAATAATTGTCTTTCAAACATAATTCCTTTGATAAAATCTTCCGAGATCTCGTCCTGTAGTCCCAAATTTATCACACAATACAGAGGATCTCCCAGAATACGTCCATTGTCCCAAAGTAAATATGCAATGTTGGGGGATCTCTTGGAATAGGTCCGTAGTCCCAAAGTAAATATGCAGTACATGGGGGGATCTCCCAGAATACGCCTGTAGTTCCCAATTTAAATATGCAGTACATGGGAGGATCTCCCAGAATACGTCTGTAGTCCCCAATTTAAAAATGCAGTGCAACAAACAAAGACAACAATTATAGAATGGTGGAAAACTCTTACATCACCACATCAAATACAAGGCAACCATGACAATGACACAAGGTACGACGAATAAATCAATACAAGAACTCCAATTCACAAAGAAGCAGTAGAACATTGTTCACAAGGAATAATCATGATAAAGAATACCAAGTGTAAAGAGAACAACTTGAACAAGGAAAAACAAGACAAGCAACAAATCCACAAATTCAAGTCAACAATAATAAGACAACGCAAGTCAAATAATTTCAAGTAAGGACAAGTCGACTAAGATATAAGTTATCTAGACCCCTTATGAGGTTGACCAACTATGAGGGATATTCAACAATTCAATTAATTATAGGCAGTTTATGAAAATATAGCATGATGATAGAGAGGTAAAACCTTTGGTAAGTCAAATCAGAGTCAAGTAGGCGGTAAGGGTGGATCCTAAAGCAATTAGCTCTAATCAAAATATGTAGAGGGAAAACTAGCAAATAAGAACTCAAGCGTATCAAGAACAACTTCATACAATGTGAATATAAGGACCTGAGAACCCTAAAAGGTCAACCTTCTACAAATAAGTCCGAGCACACACTTGTCACCTCGCGTACACGGACTGCAATCAACATAGGAGACTCAAATCCTAAGGGGAAATTCCCCCACACAAGGTTAGGCAAGATACTTACCTCAACCGCACAAATCAAACATGAAATCACGTTCTTGCCACGAGTATCTGACTCCAAATGGCCCAAATCTAATCAAATCAATAACATCATATAAAAATACGACAAGCAGCTAGTTTAACTAATAAATTTGAAGCTAAGACGCGAAATTAGGAAATCGCCCAAAAAGTACCTCGGGCCCACGTCTCGAAATCGGGTAAAATTTACAAATTATGAACACCCGCTCAATTATGAGAACACTCGAACAAAAATCATCAGAAATCAACGTCAAAATCTCACTCAAACCTCGGATTGTTAATTGGGGAACTTTTTCTCTCATTTCCAAACTTCTACTCTCAAATTCCTTGATTAAAGGAGGAAAACCACAACAGACTAATGCAATAAAACCAAATTCGAGTAAGAAATTGTTACCCCCAAGATTCCTCTAAAAATCCGTCAAAGAATTTCCTTCTCCCAGCTAACAATAAAAAATGGAGTGAAAATGAACAAACCCTCGACTCTGCCCCCTTTTCTGCCCAACGATCCTCACACCTGCGGCCTTTTTCTTGCACCTACGCATCCTGCTCCTACGGTCCTACCAATCGCACCTACGCATTCACTTAAGTCGCCATATTCCGCACCTGCGGGCTCGCAGGTGCGACTAAATTTGTGCACCTGCGCACCATCCCCAGCTTCCCAACTTCCGCATCTACGTTCCCCCTACGCACCTGCGACTCTGGAACTTGCGTATCCCCATCTGTAGGTGTGGAAAAACACCAGAAGTCCAACACCAGCAGATCAGCAACTCTAAATTTCCATAAACCCAATCCATTAACCACCCGAGGCCCCCGGGACCTCGACCAAACATACCAACCAATCTTATAACACCATACGAACTTAGTTGAGCCTTCAAACCACCTCGAACAACATCAAAAACATGAATTGAGCACGGATTCAAGCCTATAGAACTTCGAATTTCCAAAATCTATGAACTACGCCGAAACATATCCAACCTTGTCCGAATGACTTCAAATCACACACACATTCCACAAATGACACTACAAACCTACAGCCACTTCCGGAATTCCATTCCGGGCTCGATATCAAAATTTCACCTATCGGCCAAAATCTAACTTTCGCCAATTAAAGCATAAATCTACCACAATCCTCAAAAACACATTCCGAACGTGCTCCTTAGCCTAAAATCACCATATAAAGCTGCTGGCATCATCCATAACTCATTCTTGAACCGTTTAAATAAAAGCCAAATTCCGGTCAAAAATTCGCCGTTTAAGCTTCCAAAACAACATCATATCTTCCAATTCGACTCTGAATCATCTGGTAACTGAATCCAACCATAGACAGAGGTTTATATACACTATGTGAAGTAGTTCAAGACCTTATACCACCAAACGGAGCTTAAATTCTCAAAACGACCGGTCGGGTCGTGACATTATTACACCGAAATCAAAATGAAAAGAAACTAAGCAAGTCTATCAGCTATGAGTTACAAGATTCCTATATATATGTCTTCAGAAACTTGATCTTGAATATTCTACAATTCTATTATGCGTTTCGAACTGTCGACTTGCATTCTTTAAGCGAGCTTTTTTTTTACCTCTAACTTGAAACTTGAAATGACATAAATTCTCTCATTCTTCAGGTGGAAACCTTCCAATTGCTTGAACTTGATATGAATTCCCTCATTCTTCAGGTGGGCTCCTGATGCTGAGTTAAAATTTGAAATAAATTCCCTCGTTTTCTAGGTGACCGCTTGATGCTGACTTAAAACTTGAAATAAATTCCCTCGTTCTCCAGGTGGGCACCTGATGCTGACTTAAAACTTGAAATGAATTCCCTCATTCTCCAGGTGGGCGCCTCATGACTCAAAACTTGAAATAAATTCCCTTGTTCTCCAGGTGAGCGCCTGATGTCAACTTGAATTTGAAATAAATTCTCTCATTCTTCAGGTGAACGCCTGATGCTAACTTAAAACTTGAAATAAATTCCCTGATTCTCCAAGTGGGCACCTGATACTGACTTAAAACATGAAATAAATTCCCTAGTTCTCCAGGTGGGCGCCTGATGCTGACTTTAAACCTGAAATGAATTCTCTCGTTGTCTAGGTGGGCACCTGATGCTGACTTAAAACTCGAAATGAATTCCCCCGTTCTCCAGGTGGGTTCCTGATGCTGACTTAAAACTTGAAATAAATTCCCTCGTTCTCTAGGCGGGTGCCTGTTGCTGACTTAAAATTTTAAATAAATTCCCTCGTTCTCCGGGTGGGTGCCTGATGCTAGCTTAAAACTCGAAATAAATTCCCTCGTTCTCCAGGTAGGCGCCTGATGCTGACTTAAAATTTGAAATAAATTCCCCCCTTCTCTAGATGGGCGCCTGATGCTCACTTAAAACTTGAAATAAATTCCCTCGTTCTTTAGGTGGGCGCCTGATGCTGACTTAAAACTTGAAATAAATTCCCTCGTTCTCCAAGTGGGTGCCTGATGCTGACTTAAAACTCAAAATAAATTCACTCATTCTCTAGGTGGGCGCCTGATGCTGACTTAAAACTTGAATAAACTCCCTCGTTCTCCAGGTGGGCTCCTATGCTGACTTAAAACTTAAAATAAATTCCCCCGTTCTCCAGGTGGGTGCCTGATGCTGACTTAAAACTAGAAATAAATTCCCTCATTCTCCAGGTAGGCGCCTGATGCTGACTTCAAACTTAAATAAATTCCCTCGTTCTCCAGGTAGGCACCTGATGCTGACTTAAAATTTGAAATAAATTCCCCCGTTCTCTAGGTGGGCGTCTGATGCTCACTTAAAACTTGAAATAAATTCGATCATTCTCCAGGTGGGCGCCTGATGCTCACTTAAAACTTAAAATGAATTCCCTCGTTCTTCAGGTGGGCGTCTGATGACTTAAAACATAAAATGAATTCCCTCATTCTCCAGGTGGGCGCCTGATTCTGGCTTAAAATTTGAAATAAATTCCCTCATTCTCCAGATGGGCACTTGCTAATTACTTGAATTTGAATTAAATTTCCTCATTCTCCAGGTGGGAGCCTGCAATCACGACAACACAGACAAAACAGAGAAAATTTTCTGCCCCAATTTATACCAGGAACATTTATAAGTGTTAGTTGAATCTCATTATCCAAGAGGGTCGTGAAAATTTAAAACTTGATCCCGTTATCAAGGAGGGTCCTGAAAACTTAAAATTAAATCCCATTATCCAGGAATGTCCTGAAAACTTGAATTTAAATTCCATTGTCCAGGAGGGTCCTAAAAACTTAAAATGGAACTTAACTGGAACATGATTTCCTCATGGAGTATTCCTACAAAGAAAACAAAATTTATTGCCCCTGTTTCAATCAAAGAAAATCTCGTCAGTTTGAAAATGTGGTTGTGGCATCCTTACTGAAGGTGTCTGCTTCTGCCAATACCATGATTCATTATGATTAGCTGCTTTGGGCTAACAAAGAATTGTTTGACCTTTTGAATGAACCTCGACCATAAAAACCCTCTAAATCCGAACCCCTTACACTCAACTTGTTGTATGGAATCTTTATTCAGACAATTGTTGAATCTATGCATTTCCTTGAAATTCACGAATCACCTTATCACCCGAACTTCAGTTATCACCTTATTGCTCATTCTGAATCATGTTACTTGTGATGTGCTTTGGTCAAACTTCGTCTGGTGTAATTTAAAGCTGGTAATAGGCTTTGAAGTACTTTGTTTTTTAATTAACAAAGACTAACTTGACAGAGACTTAGAAAAAATAGACCCAAAAGAAACGAAGCAAAGTGACTTCGTGAATTAGGAGTAAAGAGGAAAATTTTGAACAGAGATGACTACTTGGAGAAGAGTGAAGAAGAGACTTATCTGAGTGAAGCAGCTGGCTCCAATGATCATGACATGAGTTTTGGATTGATTATCATAATCCATCCAACCAATCATATTCCAGCTCATGCCACGTCTCCATACCTTAAAATTGGGATTCCATAATCCAATTCCTCGGTAAAGTCACGAACCTCATTCAGTTCGTGGTGCCCCGAAGGGTTTTCACCAGCAAATCTCTCTCATTTGTTCTTCTCTCAGCTCACCATCGCCTTACGGTGCCCACGAAGGTTTTCACCAATAAGACTCTCTCATTTTAAAATTTTCTCAACTCACCATCTCCTTATGGTTCCCGTGAGGGTTTTCACTGATAAGACTCTCTCATATTAAACATTTTCCTCGTGTACATGAGCAAAATGTTTCCCCTGATACCTCGATCTTACTTGACTTGGCATTCTCAAAGATTGATCGGAAGGTCTTTCTTTGGACTGTAATGTAGGTTTTTGGACAGGGTTAGAAACAAAAGGTGGCATGAAGGCTCAAAATAATTTAAGAATGAATACAAAACTAAAACTTCTGCCCCAATTCTTTGAATCTGGGGAAACTTTTGATTATTATTTTGATGGGACCGAACCACAGAGCAAGGCTGCCTACGTATCCTTAAAAGGAATCATGTCGAACGTAGTTCAAACATTGTTTTGTTTTGGTTACTTTTTTTAAATTTTTCTTCTTTCTTTTTTTTCATTTATTATTTTTCTCATTTTACCTCTGATTCCAAAAGAGGGGCATGAAAGAAAAAAAATAAGGCTCAAAAAAGGGTAACAAAGGATAAAAGTGTTTGGATAGCAGAACAAAATACCTTTGTCATTCCAATCTTTGAAACATGCCAAAAACAAATAACACAATTGAAAACAAATAAAGAAGTCATAAATAGTATCTCTTGATACATCAAAATTGATAGCCATATTGTAACGACCCGACCAGTCGTTTGAGCAATTTGTACTTCGCTTGGTAGTTTGAGGGAATGAGTAGCTCCTTATGATGTATTATGACTTATGTAAATCGTTGGTTTTGATTTTCAGGTTATTCAGAATTTATTAGAAGAATGATTCTCATATAGAAGCCTAAAATTTGAAAGGTTTGACCAAGTTTGACTTTTTAGAATTTGATGTCGTATTGGATTTCCGATGGTTTCAGTATTTCCATTGGGTGATTTTGGACTTAGGAGCACATCTGGATTGTTATTTGGAGGTCCGTGGTAGAATTAGGCTTGAATTTGTGGAAGTTGGATATTTGGCAATTTTGGTCAGCAGTGGAAAAATTAGATATCTGGGTCGGAATGGAATTCCGGAAGTTGGAGTAGGCTCGTAGTGTCATTTTCAACATGGGTGCAAAATTTGAGGTTACCCAAACGAGGTTTGGTAGGTTTCGGCAAAGTTGGCGAATTTCAGAAATTTAGAAGTTCTTAGGCTTGAATCCGAGGTTCATTTGGTGTTTTGATGTTGTTTTAGGTGATTCAAAGGTTCGACTAAGTTTGCATGGTGTTGTTAGATATGTTGGTATGTTTGGTAGAGGTCTGGAGGGGCTCGGTGTGATTTCGAATAGCGATCGGAGAGTTTGAAGTTGGGAAAATGCAGCTGAAGTTGCGGTTGATGGTGTGTTCGCACCTGCGGAAAGAGAACCGCAGGTGCGAGGTACGCAGAAGCAGCTCTAAGGCACAGGTGTGCAATTGGACCGAAGGTGCGGCTTTATCCCGCATCTGTGATAGCCGCAAGTGCGGTCAGTTGATCGCAAAAACAAAGTTCGTCCGGTTAATGAATTTCCGCAGAAGCGAAGCCTTCTTCGCAGATGCGGCTCCGCAGGTGCGAGTGAATGACTACAGGTGTGGTTTTTCTGGGCACAAAAACACCAGCTCGAGGTTTTTGTTCTCTATTTCAATTTTGGATTTGAGAAGCTCGGGAGAGGCGATTTTTCAAAAAATTTCAAGGAGCAACGTTGGGATAAGTGATTCTAACCTATAATGGTATAAATTTCATGAATCTATGGTTTTATTCATCATCTAGTTGGGAATTTGTGCTAGGAATTTGGGAATTTAGGTCTTGAAAATTAGAGAGTTAATTTGAGGATTTGAGTGACCAAACAGTGTCACATTTTGATGAATTTGGTATGGTTAGACTCGTAAGTGAATAAGCTTTCTAGTTTTGTAATTTTTGTCGGGTTTCGAGGCGTGGTCCCGGGGGCCGGGGCTAAGCTGATTTCTGGATTTTGATTTAATTTGATAGTTTTTCTTGTGGAATTCATTCCATTAGCGTATATTGAGAGTATTGCACTGGTTGAGAATAGATTCGAAGCTTTTGGAGGCCGAGTCGAGGGGCAAGATCATCCCGGAGTAGGATTTCTACACTGTTAAGGTAAGTAACTCTTCTAAACTTAGTGTTGAGGGTATGAAACCCTGAGTTAGGTGTTATGTGATTGGTATTGAGGTGACGTACATGCTAAGTGACAGGCATGCGGGCGTGCACCCTGTGGCCCTATGGTTCCCATGGCCCAGTTTATTGGCCCTATTTTGTCGATATCTGTGTTTTTACCACGTGATAAAGTAATTGAGTTGTCAATCATGCTAGATATCATGTTTGGACTTTATGCTAATACTGTTGAGACCCATAGTGGTCGTTTCTTACTGTTATTTGACAGACTTCATTGATATCTTGTACTTAGTCATGTTCACGCATTCATATCATATCTCAGTCTCAGTTGTTAATTGTTGATACATCATATTCTTGTTGTCGGGCTAGTTTTCATGGCAATGTGAGCCCATGAGTGAGACTGGAGAGGTTGATGACTAAGTAAGGTCTAGGGCCTGGTTGTGAGGATATTGATACCATAGCACGAGAGTCGTCTGTGTTTAGCTCTTGGGATGTAGGAGCTCCTCCGTAGTCTGAACACCCCCAGTGAGCGTCGTCGACTATAAATGAGTGTGGGTCGAGATACATGGCAATTGCATACACACATAACATACGAGCATTTGCATGCACACATGACATACAGGCATAGTGATGCAATTTTACTCATGTTATATAGTATCACATCATCCATGACTTATTATACGCATTGACATGTGGCTTCAAAGAGGTATTTTATACTTGTTATTTGTAAAGAAAAATGAAACATAATCATGGTTTTCTAACTTACCTGTATTTCGGCACTTTTGGAAAAACGATTTGAGTTCTCACTAAGATATTTGAAAAGCATGCCTATTTTCTGGAATTGTGAGCGAGTTGAAGATTTACTTCTTAGATACTCTTTTTATTACTTGTTTTATGCTATTGCGAACTGTTGTAGAATACTAGTATTGGACCCGACCTAGTGTTAGCTCATCATTTCTTTCAACCTAAGGTTAAGTTAGTTTCTTACTCATTACATTGGGTCAGTTGTACTGATACTACACTTCTGCACATTGCGCGGATATGTCAGATAATGTTTATGCTGTGCTTGATGGTTGCGGGACTTGAAGAGGTACCGGTGTCCCTGTTGTAGCTGCCTCCTTTGTTCGGGGTGCGTTAGATTATAAAACTTCATTTATGTACTTTTCAAACAGACAGTGTATCTATTTCATTGTTGGTTTGTAAACTCTATTCGTAGTAGCTTGTGATTTGTACTACGAGTCCTTGGGGAAATGTAATGGATTTAGATAAGTTATTTTGTCTAATTGACTTATTGACATTATTAAAGCTGGATAGTTATTAGTTGGCTTACCTAGAGGGTTGAGTTAGGTGCCATCACGACTAGCGGATTTTGGGTCGTGACAAGTTAGTATTAGAGCTCTAGGTTCCTAGGTTCTACAAGTCATGAATAAGTGTCTAGTAGAGTCTTACGAATATGTATGATGACGTCCATACCTATCTTCGAAGGCTACAGGATATTTAGGATATACTTTCCATCTTTCCTTCCTTATTATGCGGCATTTATTCATCTTGAATTGTAACTCTTTGGACTCCTTCCATGCATTCGTATGTGCATGAACGCCCAGTATCAGTTGTGCATCGACGGCTTGTGATTTCCATGGTTGAGGTGCAAAATATGATTTTGGCATGTTGATGATGGGCCAATCTGGAGGACTTGACACTGGGTTTTTATTTGTGGCTTGAGTACGGAGATCTCGAATGTATGAGCACGTGCTTTTGGGACTTATATGTTCATTTTGTCCTTATTGGTGGGATTTTGTGACAAGATGACTATGTGGTGAGTATGATTTGATTGTGAGACATGTTTAGGTTGTTCGAATGTTACAAGGAGAGTTTGCTGGGAATATAGCAAGGACTATTGGGTGTTCGACTTCTGTATGGATTTGGCGTATGACCTCGAGTTATGGGTGTGTTGAAGGGCCTCTCATGTAGTTTAGTTGTGGAGTGGAGTAGATTTTCATGTCGTGTTATGATTCAGACTCAGGGAGATCGAGTGATTGCGTAATAGTTATGATTATGGAGGAGTATAGAAAGATATCAGTTTGAGGCTAAGTAGGTAGGGTTATCTCCTGCGGAGTGTCCTAAGGTTGTGTGATCCTTATGTTGTCTAGTGGCGAATTCCCTTTTCTTCCAGTGAATTTTAGGTGTTTCAATTTTGAATTCGGGTCGCTTATGAGAGTTGGCTTGACTCCTACAAGGATGAATGTGATATTTGCATATGATTTGATGTATTAGGTGGGTGGTGTTATCTGAGCCTATTAAGGATTTAGTTGAATCTCATTGCGGTATGGTGGCAGTAATAGAGTATGATCATTGCGAGTTATGGTGTGTTTTGATCTATGGCCTTGAGCTAAGTAGGGGAGTCTACTGTCGATGAGATGATTGCACAATTTTGTGTTGTAGTGGTTTTGGTTCGAGGTAAACTGGTGAGCTAGTTATGACTACGGTGGTTGAGATGGAGGACGACTCGAGTAAGGGAATTTCTGGTGCGGATGTATTACACTCTATGGGTGTATGTGAATCATGAAATAATTGAGTGGTTAGTTTTGTAGGATGTAGTATGCGTGGAGTAGGATTGCTCGATTTCTTAGGAGTGTGGGTTACTCCCTTGGGTGTTGGTGTGCTAGTGGAGCACAGGTCATTCGATCCATTTGGTCGGTCTAATTGAGGTTTGAGCAGAGTAAATGACTCTCGAGAATGGTTCTAATGGATGCAAGATTTATATGTGATAATTGGGAATCTTCTGGATGCGTATTTGACTAGAAACTGAGATCTCACATTGGATGGTAACAAGACTTGTGGCATTTCTATATCCTTATGGATTCTTCATATCAGTATCAGGAAGGTGAAGGTAATGGTTTCAGACTCACAGAAAGTCTCTTCAGAGTAAGTATTTGTGTTGTGGTACTATTGGGGTGCTTAAGAGAACATTCAACGATGTATGATCCTTAGGGTGGTGCGATTTTATTCTAGGGTATCGCGTGGTAAGTTTTGGGTGAGGATTTTGGTATCAAGGCAAGGGGAATAATCAATTAGAAGATAATTCAAAAGGAACTCGGAAGATTAGGACAACCTGTTAGTAGGTTGGACAAGCACATTGATGGGCATAATCGATTCTTTGAGTGCTTATGATGTGGTGGGATTCTACAGGTGCTTCTTGGCAATGGTCCGGTTTGGCAGCATGTGTGGCTTGGGTGATTATGCGTAAATGAGTTTCAAAGAGTTTTCAATGGTTACTACCACGGTTCAGGGTGCATATTTCCTGCCGGTGTGTGGAACATATCGTGTATTGTGATTATCTCCAGGAAGAAATCAAATGTAAGGTTTTTGGCTAAGTGAGTATGTAGTTGCTGGTGACCCGGAGTGGATTATGAAGTTCTCTTATGTTTCATATGATAGCATGGTAGATTCGGTGTGTTGTATGGGATTTAGATTTGCATGTGCTAGGTCATAGTTTAGTTTTGGAGGGAAGGTCATAAATTTGTAGGCAACAGGGACAGTTTCGGGTGACTAAGTAAGTGATGGTACTATTTGGTGTGACTTAAAGAGGGTATATATTTCAAAGGGGCAATGTGTTTTCATTTATGGATACTTCACCGGTACGGTGGCACTCTCCTGGGTGATCGGGCGGCTGATATTCGTATTTTGCTATTTTACAAGGAAGAATCTTAAGAGTATTTCCTCACGGGATGATCGCGTGTGAGAGATGTGTTAGACATTTCTGGCAGTAGAGTTGGGATCAGATATGTAGTTTCGTGTGTCCTATGGTTTTGGAGACTATGAGTCCTCAAGAGCGGATTGTTTCATGGTTGGGGACTGTAAAGTCCTGGCAGGAGCTAGCCAGATGATAAGATATGTTGTGATTCAGTCATTGTGGGCTTTCAGAGGTTTAGTTATCTATGTGTGGATGCCCGGATTTGAATTAGGGGTCAAGTGGTAGGCCTAATTAGGATGTGTATTCTACACCGAGTCGGATTGGTTGGATCCATAATGCTATTGTTGAGGGATGTTCCATTCGGTTTTTTCTAAGATTATTTGTGCTCTAAGAATTTTTATAAGTATTTTTCTATGCTATGAGGAGTTGTGATTCGTTGGTTTTAGGCACACATGATGCGGTCGTATTGTGGTCTTACAGCGGAAGTTGAGCGAGATGAGTAATTGGGTATTGCATGATTGAGAGAATAGTAGTTATGCTCTTTCAGTTTTTGTGTGGCATTGTATCGCCTGATTCTCCGTGGTTATGGTAAAAGCACTTTGGGTACTGGATGTCGGATTTCGCGTGGTTATTGCTTTTGAGCAGGGTGGCTCGAGGTATATGATATGGACCAGCGTTTGGATAGAGTCGCGCATTACAGTGGATTTATGTTAAGGTATGAACCTTCGTGATGGAGTCGCGTGATGGTTCTACGGTGTGTAATAGGCTCTTAGTTTTGTGGTGGTGGTTCCTATTAAGTTTGCAGTATAGTACTCTTGACTAAGTTATTTTCGTGGTTTAATACATTTGGGTTGTTGCTTATTGGTATACCGAATGCACGGTTTGTGGCTCTGGGAAGTATTGGTGTTGCATGTTGGTAGAGTAGTTGGTACTCGATAAGACGAGGTCGTCAGATCTAGGATGGATGCTATCAGATTTGATTGTGGTATATTTGGAAAGATAATGTCAGAATTCGTCTAAGTAATTGGCTATAGTTCTTGTCAAAGGAGAGGGAGCTCCACAGCTTGTTGATTTTATGAATGGTTATAAGTTCCGGCGTGTTCTTTCATTGTCGGCAGTGTACAAAGGATTTAGAGTGAGACTTTGTTAGATATGAGGTTTACTACCGGTATTGGATTGTTCTGAGCAGTTACTGTGATAAGAGATTATTGCTATGGGTATTCGAGTTATGAGGTATATCATGCGATTGTGTATTGGATTATGGTTATGGCTTGATATAGCTTGTTTAGACTTATACAGTGTATAGGTTTCAGGATTCAGATCTTATAAGTAATTTCAGATGAGTGAAAATTTGATTCTAAGGCTAGTGGGTCTGGTTGAGAAATTTCACTTATGTAGTGTTATTGGAACTATATTGGATAGGGGTGGCATGGGATACCCCTGGGTATGTTCAAGGTATGGTTATGCGGTGGTTTGATGATTTTGAGAACAATTATTCGGACTTTCGAGGATGAACGTATGTTTAAGTGGGGAAGGATGTAACGATTTGTACTTCGTTCCGTAGTTTGAGGGCATGAGTATCTCCTTATGATGTATTATGACTTATGTAAATAGTTGGTTTTGGTTTTTAGGTTATTCAGAATTTATTAGGAAGAATGATTCTCTGCTAGAAGCCTTAAATTTGAAAGGTTTGACCAAGATTGACTTTTTAAAATTTGATCTCGGATTGGATTTCCGATGGTTCAATTAGCTTTGTTGGGTGATTTTGGACTAAAGAGCGCATCCAGATTGTGATTTGGAGGCCCGTGGTAGAATTAGGCTTGAATTGGTGGAACTTGGAAATTTGGCGATTCTGGTCGGCAGTGGAAAAATTTGATATCGGGGTCGGAATGGAATTTTAGAAGGTGGAGTAGGTCCGTAATGTCATTTTTTACGTGTGTGCAAAACATGAGGTTATTCGGACGAGGTTTGGTAGGTTTCGGCGCCGTTAGCGAATTTCAGAAATTTAGAAGTTCTTAGGCTTGAATCCGAGGTTAATTTGGTGATGTTGTTTTGGGTGATTCAAAGGTTCGACTAAGTTTGTATGAGTTATGGGATATGTTGGTATGTTTGGTCAAGGTCCTGATGGCCTCAGCGTGATTTCGGGTAGCGATCGAAGAGTTTGAAGTTGGGAAAATCCAGCTGAAGTTCCGGTTGCTGGTGTGTCGGCACCTGCGGAAAGGGAACCGTAGGTGTGAGGTTGTCACGACCCAAATTTCCCTCTGTTGGGTATCGTGATGGCACCTAGTACTAGAGACTAGGTAATCCTAACAATTAATAATAACAACAATAAGTAAAGGAATCAACAGTCTCGATAAGGAATCTTGACAGAATTTACAATGTTTTTCCCAAAAACTAGTAATACAAGTCATAAGCTCTACAAATCTCCTACGACTTCTAAATACAACTTCTTGGAAATAAATACAACAGTGTATGAATAACAGTACAAAGAAGGTGACTCCGAAGCATGTGAACGCAGCAACAGGTTACCTTGAGTCTCCTCAACAATCATTCGCGCAATTACTATCAATCAATAACTGGATCTGTGCAACGAAAATGCACAGAAGAGTAGCATGAGCAGACCATGGCGGTGCCCGGTAAGTATCAAGACTAACCTCGGTGGAGTAGTGACGAGGACTAGTCAAGAAACCACTGGTCTACAAAATAAATAACATGAATATAGAAACATACCGAACGTTACATCTATCCAACACTTCACAGAATAATTTACAACAATGACAATATAGAGCGGAAGGAAATTACTAAAATATCACGACCCAAAATCTAAGCCAGTCATGATGGAGCCTATCGTGGAACTAGGCCAGCAAAGCTACACTCGAATCATAATAAGCTTCCATTTACATCTTTACTATACCGATTACCCATAAAGGTTTCCTTTAAACAGTTAAAAAACAGTTAAAGCTTTACTGAATATTAAATACAACCCCTGAGAACCCGGAGTCACTGGTCATGAGCATCTACATAAAATATACAACTGAAAAGAAAATAAATTCTATAATAGTAAGCAGGAGAGAGAGCAGGACTGCGGACACATGCAGCTACCTCGCAAACCTCCGAGAATCTCTGGAACAGATAGACAACTCACCCTGCCCTAACACCTGAATATGCACACAAGGTGCAGGGAGTAATGTGAGTACACCAACTCAGTAGTAATGAAAATAAATCAGGTTTGAGCAGCAAGAAACACATAAAATCAATGTCATCAATTCACAAGATGCGCAGCCTTTCTTTCCAACAGTATAACATAGATATATGAAATCATCATGCCTTAAAACCAACTTCAGAAAAATCCTTTGAATAATGGATATTTTCAACAACTTCAAACCGAAAGATTTAGTATGAAAATGAAATAAATCATATAGAGGCCCCTCGGGAAAAACATATTTCATAAGATCAGAGTGAAAGTAGTAAAATCATAAGTAGCCCTCGGGAAAAACATGTATCATAATCAGCCCCTAGGGCATGCCTCACAGTCACTCATGATCAGCCCCTCGGACATACCTCACCATCACTCGTAATTAGTCACTCAGCACCTCACAGTCACTCATGCCTCCCAATCACTCGTCACTCGGCACTCGGTGCACTCACTAGGTGTGTGTGCAGACTCCAGAGGGGCTTCTTCAGCCCAAGTGGTAATATCAAGCCACCTCGTGGCGTACCATATCCTCACAATCAGACCCTCTGTCTCACTCAGCAGAACTTCTCAGTAAAACAGGGTACTCGACCCAAAACATCATTTTTAAATCTCAAAGTAGTGTAAATCAGGCTGAGTTTTCAAAACAGTAAGCACAGTGTGGCTGAGTGAAACCATCAATAAATAGTGAGTAAAACAACAGTAAAACCCCCCAAGGGGTCTAAACAGGTCGGCACAAGGCCCCAAACACGGCTTATGGCCCAAATATTTCAACAATCTTTAGAACATAATTTAAAATAAGGTTTTGAGTAAAATATGCAACTCGTTAGTTGCCGCAGAGTGGACCTAGTTCAATCAAACAATCAGTGTGTGTCACATACTCGTCATCCGACATGTGTGCCATTCTAAATTCAGTTAGAAATATGTAGTATGGGGTTTCATACCCTCGGGACAAGATTTATAACTTATACTTACCTCTATCGGGCCACAACACTAGTTCGCTATGCTCTTTACCCTCAAATTGGCTCCCGATTGCTCCGAATCTAGACAAAACCATTTTATTATCATCAATATATACTAAAGAAACAGAACGCAATCGAAAACTATCAAATTATACAAGAATCTCGAAATTCAGCAAAACCCGAGCCCCGGGCCCACGTCTCAGAACCGATAAAATTTACATCACAAGAACCCTTATCCTCCCACGAGACCGTACATACCAAGAACATCAAAATCGGACCACAATTGCCCACTAAAATTGCCAAAAGAAATTCCCAACTCTTTCCTCCCATTTTCCAGACTTTTTCTTACTTTAATCCTTCAAATACAAGCATAATCCGAACAAAATAACATGGAAACGACTTTAATAGCTCGGGAACTTACCTCCACTGAAGACCCACGAATTCTCTCTTCAAATTGCCCTCAATTGAGCTCCAACCGCATGCAAAAATAGTGAAATAACTAAAATTTTATGGAGGCCTCTTTTATACTGTTCTGCCAAGCAATTCCCTACCCGCGGACACTTAATCGCACATGCGGTCCCAGGTGCGCACCTGCGCAATTCCACTAACGACCAATTCTCACATCTGCGGTCACTTCTCCGCCCCTGCGGCTTCGCAGATGCGGCCATCTCTTCGCACCTGCGGATTTCCCTTGCCTAGCCTCCTTTCGCACCTGTGACATTGCACCTGCGGCTACCCTTTCGCAGGTGCAGCCAACACCAGAAATTTACACCAGCAGCCATTTGCTACAATTTTCCAAGTTCAAAACTCCGCCAACCATCCGAAATCAATCCCGAGCTCCTCGGGGCCCATACCAAACATACCAACACACCCCATAGCATTATTCAAACTTATTCGAGCCTTCGAAACACCAAAAACAATATGAAAACACATATATTACATCAAATTCAAGCCTATGAACTTTGAAACTTCCGAATTTCACCAAGGATGCCGAAACGAACCAAAACACCTCCTATTGGGCTGAAATTTTGCACACATACTCAAAATGAAATTACGGACCTGTTCCAACTTCCAGAATTCCATTCCGACCCCGATAGCCTATTTTCCACTACTGACAGGAAATCGCCAAAAACTAACTTTCGCCAATTCAAGCCTAATTCTACACCGGACATCAAAACTCCATTCCGAACACACTCCTAAGTCCCAATTCACCTAACGAAACCATCCGAGCCCTAAAATCCGCATTCCGAGATTGTTCACTAATAAGTCAACTCTCAGTTGACTTTCTCAATTATTAGGCTACCTTGAGAGACTACACACCTCAATTCTCACCATGACCACTCTGAACCCGAACCAACCGACCCAACACACATAAATGAAGCTGAACCACATAAAATGAAGCAGAAATGGGGGAAACGTGACTAAACTCTCGGAACAATCGATCGGGTCGTTACAAGAAATCAATCACGAAACAGCACAAAAATACACAGAAAGATGGACAACAAACAAGCCATGCCGAGAGAAAACACAATGCAATAAAGAACACCAATAACTCAACTCTACGTGGTTTGTTCACATCGGGCCTTAGCCATCAAAATCCATAAACTGATGGGAATCTTTAAACAGCAGTTCATATGAAAAACCTTTGCAATAAAAATCATCTTAGTATGGAAGAGTTTCCTTTGAAAACATATTTTCTCAGAAGCAGATATAAGTGTATTTAATAGATATAATCACGTGAAACATAGCTTTTTTTAAAATACGAAACTTCTCAAAGATACTTTCCCAATAAATGACTTCCAAATATTATTTTAGGCAAGACTAGTGCTTTTCAAATACACCTTCAATGTAAAAGTCATTCAAACAAAAATCATTTCGAAACCATCGCTTTTTAAATAAAACTCCTCAGTAAAATCTCAAAATCATAATCTCCTCAAGGTAAACCTATTAGAACTCAATCCATAACTCAAAATTTTCCATGCAATGCAGGAGGAACATCAAGTCTTGTCAATGAATGTAGTAAGATATCAGTGTGAATATCCGAATCCAAAACAAATATAGTAATTATCACACAGAACAATGGAAACAATAATGCAAAGATAAGTGAAAGGCATCACTCTTCGGGCTTTTACACTCATCCTCACAATGCAATAAATAAATGAAAGGGCACGGCATGTTCCTTCGTGCTTTTAAATGTAAAGATCATGGCACGGCATCACCCTTCGTGATTTTACTCTCTTCTTCACAATGCAATGTGTAAATGAAAGCAATATAAATCATGGCACGGCATCACCCTTCGTGCTTTTACTCTCTTCCTCACAATGAAATATGTAAATGAAAGCAATATAAATCATGGCACGGCATCACCCTTCGTGCTTTTACTCTCTTCCTCACAATGTAATGTGTAAATGAAAGAAATATAAATCATGGCACGGCATCACCCTTCGTTCTCTTACTCTCTTTCTCACAATGCAATGAATGAAATGAATACCCTGGCATCACCCTTCTTGCTTTACACTCTTCCTCATCCAAACAATAACAAAAACAACAGTTTGGCAAGGAAAGTCAGCAATAAGAGCCATAAATTAAAATATCCCGGCAAGGGAGTTGTAACGACCTGGCCAGTCGCTCCGTGAGATTTACCCCGTTTCCCCCATTTCTGCATTTGTTATATATTACTAGACTGTTTTTGTTGTGCTGGGTCAGTTTGTTTGGGTCCGGAATGGTTATGGTGAGAATTGAGGCATTTAGTCTTTAAAGTAACCTAATAGTTAAAAAAGTCAATTAAGAGTTGACTTATTGGTAAACGACCTCGGAATGAGGATTTTATGGTTCATATAGCTTCATTAGGTGATTTGGGACTTAGGAATGTGTTCGGAATGAAGTTTTGATGTCCGGTGTAGAATTAGGCTTGAATTGGCGAAAGTTAATTTTTGGTGATTTCCGGTCGGCAGTGGAAAATAGGATATCGAGGTTGGAATGGAATTCCGGAAGTTGGAGCAGGTTCTTAATGTCATTTTGGATATGTCTGCAAAATTTCAGGTCAATTGGAGGTGTTTTGGTTGGTTTCGGCGTAGTTGGCGAAATTTGGAAGTTTCAAAGTTCATAGGCTTGAATTAATGTAATTTTGGTGTTTCGAATGCTCAACTAAGTTTGAATGATGTTATGGGATATTTCGGTATGTTTGGTTGAGGTCCCGAGGGCCATGGGTGGTTAACAGACCAACTCTTGGCTTGAAAACTGGGCATATTTTTGCTGGTGTGAGGTTCTGGTTTCCTTCTACGCGATCGCGGGAGGATATTTGCGATCGCGTAGAGTAAAAGTGTAGGGCAGGCATTTTTTTCTATGTGATCGTGTGGTTAGTATTGCAATCGCATAGATTTGTCAGGAAAGTCAGTGCGATCGCGTGGGTGTTTATGCCATCGCGTAGAGGATTCTGAGGCGCGTGTGTGGGGTGGAGAGTTGTTCTATGCGATCGCATGGATTGGTCTGCGATCGCATTGGTTGGCTGGTCGGTGCAACGCGATCACGTTCCTAGAGTTGCGATCGCACTGAGAAAATTTAATGGCTAGGCAGAATGTTTTAAAAGGCCATTTGTGCGAGAATAGTTCATTTTCCACCGTTGTTGAACGAGTTGGGAGCTCTTTTGAGGGGGTTTGAAGAGAAAATTGAAGGGAATCACTTGGAGGTAAGGTTTTAAACTTCATAACTCGTTTATATGTCGTTTTCTAAGTAATTAAACCATAAAATTGTTGGAATTAAACCCAAAATTGGGGAAGAAGGGTGCATGGGAATCGGAATTTTCTTCTGAGAATTTGAGTAGGCAATTGTGGTCCGATTTTTGTGTTCTTGGTATGTATAGAATCGTGGGAGGACGAGGATTCTAGTGATACAAATTTTATCGAATTTTGAGACGTGGTCCTGGGGCTCGAGTTTAGCCGAATTTCGAGATTCTTGTATAATTTGATAGGTTTTGATTGGGTTGTGTTCCTTTGATATATATTGATGACGTTAAACTGGTTTTGGCTAGATTCGGAGCAATCGGGAGCCAATTTGAGGGTCAAGAGCATTGCGGACTAGTGTTGTAGCTCGGTAGAGGTAAGTAATGGTTATAAATCTTGTCCTGGGGGTATGGAACCCCGGACTGCATATTTCTCACTGATTTTAGAATGGCGCACATGTCGGTGATGAGTATGTGGCGCGTACTGATTTTAGATTGGACTAGGTCCTCTCTGCGGAAACTAATGAGTTGCATATTTTACTCAAAACCTTATGTTAAATTATGTTCTAAAGATTGTTGAAATATTTGGGCTATAAGCCGTGTTTGGGGCCTCGTGTCGATCTGTTTAGACCCTTTGGGGGCTTTTTTCTGTTGTTTTTCCTCACTATTTGTTGATGATTTCACTCAGCCACATTGTGCTTACTTTTTTCGAAACTCAGCCCGATTTACACTACTTTGAGATTTAAAATGATGTTTTGGGTCGAGTACCCTGTTTTACTTATTTGCCCGATGGGCCTTTTGAGTGGTTTTACTAAGTGAGGTCGAGGTCCTGATTGTGAGGTGATGAGTGATTGTGAGGTGCTGAGTGATATTAGCGCTTCTTGTTGTATCTCGGTTTCATTCAGAGGTTTTGTATTATAATAGTATATTTTCGCTTATTCTTCTAGATGCTCATGACTTGTTGGCTCCGATTTTTGGGGTTGGTGGCACTGTATATTGGCCTATTTTATTTAGTAATCTTTGTATATTTTATGAAATGCTTGAAACTTGATTGGGATTTTTAAAGAAATTGCGAACATATGGTAGTTGTCTAGCCTAGTTCCACGGTAGGCGCCATCACAGCCGGTTTAGGATTTGGGGTCGTGACAGGAGTCAACAACGCAATCGATATCATTAACAACACGAACAATAATAGAAATCATACCATCCCGGCAAGGGAGTCAACAATGAAAACAACATTATCCCGACAAGGGAAACAACTATAACCAATCTCGCCTAAACAATTAAATTTACGAAATAAAACTCAGCTTAAATAAAGGCCCAGTAATAGGTAACATCAAGAAAACACCAACAACATAAATATTTATTAACTAGACCCAAGTAGCACATAAGGGAAAAGTCATATAAATCACAATGTAAGACTCACGGGCATGCTTGACTCCAACGAACGGATGTTCTAACTATAGCTAACCAACTATAAATCTAGATAACACTAATATAATCATTTGGCAGTTTTAGGAAGCAAATATATCACGAAGATAATAAAATTATTCAGTTAAGTCAATTAAGATCAAATAGCCAACGAAGGAATCCAAAAGCAGTTAATTCCAATTTAAGCAGGAAAGGATGAAATTAACCACCAAGGACTCAAATGTATCAATTCCAATTCATACATGGTAACATAAGAACCTACAAACCCTAGAAGGCCAGTCTATTAGCAAATAAGTCCAAGTACGCACTCGTCACCTCGCATACACGGACTACAAACAACAAAGAAGACTCAATCCTAAGGGGTAGTTCCCCCACACAAGGTTAGGCAAGATACTTACCTCAAAGACGACAACCCGGTACTCAAAATTAGACTTCTCGGGCGAGAAGGCCTCCGGACGGCTCAAAATCAACTAAAACAACTTCAAAATACATATAAAACATATAAGGAATTATTCCGAATAATAAAGTTTCAATCTTTATAAAATTATAAAAATCGACCCAAAAGTAAAACCCCCGTTCCGCACCTCGAAACCCGACAAATTTTACAAATTCCGATTACCCATTCCGATACGAGTTCACCCATACTAAATTTATCCAATTCCGATGACATTTGGTCTTTCAAATCATAAATTTACATCTTAGAAGTTTTCTTTCAAAACCCACAATATCTTCAACCCAAAACACAAATTAAATGATAAAAACAAGAACTAATTCATGACATATATTAAATTCTAGTGGAAGAACACTTACCCATTCGATTTGTGTGAAAAACCTTCAAGGAATCGCTCAAAACCAAGTTCTAGAAGTCAAAATATGTTTAAAATTGTGAATCCCCCGATTTTGAAAAACTTATATTCTGCCTAGGTGTCTTGTGAATCGCGATCGCGACGATCGAGGCACGATCGCGTAGAAGGAAAATGAAGTTGGCTTAAAATGCTTTACGTGATCGCGAAAAAGCTTATGCGATCGCGTATAAGGAGTAAGTTAGCTTATGCGATCGCGGACGAACTATTGTGATCCCATAGAAGAAGAAATGACCACTGCCAAATAACATTGTGCGATCGCAAACGTGTGTATGCGATCGCGTAGAGTGAAGTCTGCAAGATGTGAGATCGTGAAGTAAATAGTGCAATCGCGATTAAGGAAACTGAGTTGGTCAATTTTACACTATGCGATCGTGGATTTGTCTCTGCGATTGCATAGAAAGGGACACCAGATAGCAGAAACAGTAGAGGAAAATGGACCCGAACCCTATCCGAAACACACCCGAGCCCTCAGGGCTCAAAACCAAATATACACACAACCTTAAAAATATCCTACAGACTTAGTCAAATAATCAAATCACCAAATAACATCATAAGCATCGAATTAAACGTCAAGATCAATGAAATTTCTCAAAAATTCTTTAAACATCAATTTTTGCATTTAAGGTTCGAATGACGTCAAACTAAGTTCGTTTCTTACCAAATTTCACAGATAGCACATATAAGGCATATCGAACCTGTACCGGGCTCTAGAACCATGATACGGACCCGATATCACAGGTGTCACCTCAAATTTCATTTTCAAAAACCTTAATATTTTTCAAAAAACAATTTTCTTTAAGAAAGTCATTTCTCGGACTTGAGACCTCAGAATTTGATTCCGGACATACGCCCAAGTCCCATATTTTCCTACGGACCCTCCGGGACCGTCAAATCACGGGTCCGGGTCCGTTTACCAAAATCGTTGACCGAAGTCAATTTTCAAATTTCTAACACAAAGTTATCATTTTTATCAGTTTTTCACATAAAGGCTTCCCGGCTACACGCTCGGGATGTGCACGCAAATCAACGTGAGATAGAAGGAGGTTTTCATGACCTCAAAAAACAAAATTAGATAGAAATATATGAGATGACCTTTTGGGTCATCACAGAGGTGCGTAGAAGCAGCTCTAAGGCGCAGGTGCGCAATTGGACCGGAGGTAAGACTTGATCATGCATCTACGATAGCCGCAGGTACAGTCAGTTGATCGCAAAAGCGGAGTCCGTTCGGTTAATAAATTTCCGCATAAGCGAAGCCCTCTTCGCAGATGCGTCTCCGCAGGTGCTAGCGAATGACCGTAGGTGTGGTTTTGCTGGGCAGAAAAACCCCAGATCGAGGTTTTTGTTCTTTATTTTCTATTTTGGATTTGAGGAGCTCAGGAGAAAGACGATTTTACGAAAAATTTCAAGGAGCAACGTTGGGATAAGTGATTCTAACCTAGAATGGTTTAAATTTCATGAATCTATGGTTTTATTCATCATCTAATTGGGAATTTGAGCTAGAAATTTGGGAATTAGGGCTTGAAAATTGGAGAGTTTATTTTGAGGATTTGAGTGACCAAACGGTGTCAGATTTTGATGAATTTGGTATGTCTAGACTCGTGAGTGAATAAACTTTCTAGTTTTGTAATTTTTGTCGGGTTTTGAGGCATCGGCTCGGGGGCCGGGGTTAAGTTGATTTCGGGATTTTGGTTTAATTTGATAGTTTTTCTTGTGGAATTCATTCCATTAGTGTATATTGAGGGTATTGCACTGGTTGTGAATAGATTCTGAGCTTTTGGAGGCCGAGTCTAGGGGCAAGAGCATCCCGAAGTAGGATTTCTACGCTGTTAAGGTAAGTAACTCTTCTAAACTTAGTGCTGAGGGTATGAAACCCTGAGTTAAGTGTTATGTGATTGGTATTGAGGTGACACACATGCTAGGTGATGGGCGTGTTGCCGTGCACCCTGTGACATGGAACCCTATGGTTTCCATGGCATAGTTTATTGGATTTATTTTGTCGATATCTATGTTTTTACAACGTGATAAAGTAATTGAGCTATAAATCATGATAGATATCATGTTTATACTTTATGCCGATAATGTTGAGACCCATAGTGGTCGTTTCTTACTGTTATTTCACAGACTTCATTGATATCCTCTACTCAATCATGTTCACACATTCATATCATATCTTAGTCTCAGTTGTTAATTGTTGATACATCATATTCTTATTGTCAGGCTAGTTTTCATGACATTGTGAGCCCATGAGAGACTGGAGAGATTGATAATTGAGGCCTATGGCCTGGTTGTGAGGATATTGATACCATAGCACATGAGTTGCCCGTGCGGATCCAGATATTGATATTATCGCATGTGATTGTCTGTGAAGCACGTGAGTTGTCCGCGCTTAGAGCTTGGGTTGTAGGAGCTCCTCCGGAGTCTTAACACCCCCAGTGAGCGCAGTCGACTAAAAACGAGTATGGATCGAGATACATGGTAATTGCATACACACATGACATATGAGCATTTGCATGCACACATGGCATACAGGTATAGGTATGCATTTTTACTCATGTTATATACTATCACATCATCCATGACTTATTATACGCATTGACATGTGGCTCAGAGAGGTATTTTATACTTGTTATTTGTAAAGAAAAATGAAACATGATCATGGTTTTCTGACTTGCCTATATTTCGGCACTTTTGGCAAAAGATTTGAGTTCTCAATAAGATATTTGAAAAGCATGCCTATTTTTTGGAACTGTGAGCGATGAACATTTTACTTCTGAGATACTCTTTTTATTATTTGTTTTACGAGATTGCGAACTATTGTAGAATACTAGTACTGGAACCGACCCAGTGTTAGCTCGTCACTGCTTTCAACCTAAGGTTAGGTTAGTTACTTACTCAGTACTGTTTAACCAAAGAATTGGATTCTTAGTCAAAGCTATTTTAAGAAGTACTGAGGCTTATGATAACCAAAGAGATTAGCTAATAATAGGATTTAGACTTGTAAATAAGAAAGAAATAAGATAAAAGTAAGTATATTTCAGTAGTGGTTCGAACGTGTGTATACAAGTGAGGTTTTACTCCTTTTTATAGGGAGTTTCTTAATATAACGTCTACTCTTGTTAATGATTGAGCATTAATGACTAATAATATCATTAACGTAATGTTACAATTGGTAATCGTAACTGTTGCGTGAAGATTATGTAACATTTAGATCATTGATTGAAGACCTTTGAATCTGCCCTTTATTCTGCCTTGGTTCATTCTGACCGTTTCTCTTCAACTCCTCAATTAGACTGGAGCTTCCGCTTCTAATTATCTCGTGGGTGTTTTACCCCGTACCTCTTTGTTCCGTACCTTTTTCTAAGCTTTCATCCCGTTGTCGCTCTTCCATTGATCCACGTATATTTCTTTGTCATCCAAGATATTACACGTGTAATGTCTATTTTTTACCAATACATATAGTCCCTCCACTTACCATTTATTTATCACTTTCATATTTTGTAAGTGGATACTTATTTATGGCGGGAATTTTTTGCTGCTGTTTTACTCGTACCATTGCATCTGTCTCTGGACATACGCATCGCTTGTCACTCCTATTAAATTCACATGCCACATGGTGATTCTGGATTGGTAATCAAATCATCATGCACTTTAGGCCCTTTTGAAAGCCATGAGGCGGGGTCACACGAGTAGCGAAAGACTGAGCTTGCTCATGTTCTCATGATGCATCTATCGTAATTGATGAATATATAAGGATACCAATTAGTAGTGATTGAATTCCTTCTATGGTTCCACATGAGTAGAACCTCTCTTTTCGGCCACAGCCAGCAGTTCGCTTTCCACTTCCGAATACCAAAGAGCGATTGAGAGAAGAGCAGTACGTAGGACTTAAAAAGAGGGTTCCTTCCTCTCTGGCACCATCTTTTCAGCTATGTCAAAGAGTCATTTCCAAGGAGATTTTCTTTTGGATCGTTACAACGCTCGTTGAACGGTTCAAGTAGAAGTGAATAGGTAAGAAGTATAAATCCCCATATCAATCCATCTCCATAGGAGACAATATGAGCAAAAGACAGGAATCCCTAAATCCCGCAGAAAAGAACTCACTACGGAGGGAGTGAGGAGGGTATTCAAAAAGGGGAGCCGTGGCTATATAGAAAAGGCGGGTGGGGCTTCAAGCGACTTTTTTTTATGAATAATGCGTATCCAGTGTGGCACTTGCCTTTCAGGAAGATAAGTGGGATATCGTTAAATGGAGTATACCTCTAGAAATAGAAATTCCGATTGAATGGACAGATGTCTTCTTTAAGAAAGTAAGGCACTAGGCGTAGGAGAGAGGACAACATGACCCTAATCGGATTGAAGTCCAGACTGCACATTACATTCAGGCACGGAATCCACTATGATCGAATAACTCCATCCCTGGTTGCTCCCATACAATTCTTGCCAGAGCTGGAGAATCGTCTACGGGTAAAGCACCGTATCCATATAACTGCTTGCCACCTACGCTCTGCCATCCATTCAAAGTTTAGGAACCTAGGTAATAGATCTGCAATTCATCAATGCAGTTTAGGGCTTTTTGCGGCTGCATCATTCACGAAGTGGCAGTTTTAATAATGAATTTCACATCAGTATCTTTCCATTTTTTTACGGTTGCCTTTATGTATAAATACCCATTTTTTCCTTTGCTTCTACGAAAAAGTTCTAACTTTCTTTTTTTGCTTGCAAGTCCTTCTTTCATGCAAATATATCTTCTTTAAAAAAAGACCCTAATAAAGTAATAATAGTCGATGAACTATCTCCTTCTTCGGCTCCGATCCGGAGTAGGAGGGGCGGTAGATTAAGAAGTTTGGGCTCAACACCTTCTATAGGGTGTTCTTCTTCTCAACGTAACATTACTCCTCCACCAACTTCTAGGGTTATTGTTACCCCATTTTTTTCTAGGGCTAGAGCTTCTAGATCTTCTTCTAAGAGTAGAGAGTCCAGCGAACCACTTCGCGAACCAAAGGTAGATGAGATTGTACCCGCTGAATTTTCTTTCATAAATGATAGTGAAGCTATAAGAAAACAGCTTTCTTCCATGATGTCTCATGATCGCGTTGATCTTTAACCCTACTCAAATTACTGAGGGTTTGATTTCTCTTGTGCGCGGAGACTGTTATTGGAAATTTGATTTCTCGGTCTTGGTCCCCAATGAAAATCAAAGGATAACTTCTTACAAAGAAGTCTATTCTTTTGTATATACCTACCCTTTTACTTTGGGTTTCATGTCTTCCATCGACCCTGTCATTATAGAGTTTTGTCGATTTTTTAACGTGTGTTTGGGACAAATTGGTCCTATCGTCTGGAGGGCAGTAGCATGCCTCAGATATTTGGCTAACTTAGCTTCACTTCCTTTTACATTTTATCATCTTATTCACCTTTACTCTCCCAAGTTATTTTGCCAAGGAATCTTTACTCTTGTGGCTAGGAGTAAGAGAGTTTTAGTCAATCCTGATGATGATAAAGATAGAGGTTGGTATGCCAGGTTTGTTGCTGCCCCTACAGGTGGATTAGTAGGTAAAGAAAATTTACCCTTCCCTGAGAAGTGGAACTTTATACGTAAATTTTTGTTTACTCATTTATTTCCTTATTCTTGATAAATGTTCAGTACCGTGACTGTTTTTGTCTTTTTTCAACAACCATGGGAACCGTCGAGGAGATTTCTGATTTCCGTGGTTGGGTAGAAAAATTGTTGTTGTTTGCTCCAATAGAAGAACGTTCTTGTAAATACCTTTCTGCAAGGTTTGGTTGGAAAGTAAAAAACCCATGGTAGGTTTTTTTTTTACGTTTCCCTTTTCTCTCTTTTTTGAACTTCTCTAATCCCATTTGTTTGTTAGGGTTTCCCACTCGTGGTGTCACTGCTGCTGCTATAACTGCTTCGAAGCTCTCTTTGGCCAAGGCTCAAGAAATTATCTTAAATTCTTCTTCATCAAAAAGGAAAGTGGATAGGACTAAAACCTTAGAAGATGAGGAGGAGCAGGAGGAAGGCTTGTTGGTACATCAGGTATTTCTTCAATAGCTTTAATTTGAGCAGGATTTACTTCAATGCCTCTATTTGATACGAGAAAACCCAAAAAATTACCTGATTCGACACCAAAGGCGCATTTTTCTGGATTTAACTTCATGTTATACCTGTGGAGGATCTCAAAAGTAGTTGAGATATGTTGGAAATGATCTTCTGCCTTCGTTGACTTTACCAACATGTCATCAATGTATACCTCCATTATTTTCCCCAGATGTTCCTGGAACATCTTGGTTACTAGCCTTTGAAACGTGGCTCCATCATTTTTCAAGCCAAAAGGCATGACTTTGTAACAATAAGTCCCCCTGTTTGTAATAAAGGAGGTTTTTTCCTCATCTGAGGGGTCATTGTTATCAAATTGTAACCAGAATATGCATCTAGAAAGCTTAATAATTCATGACATGTAGTGGCATAAATCATTTTATCTATGTGCGGTAATGGAAATGAGTCTTTTCGGCATGCTTTATTCAAATCCGTATAATCTACGCATACTCTCCATTTACCGCTATTTTTAGGTACCACTATGGTATTATCTAACCAATTAGGATACTTTACCTCACGTATTGAACATATTTTTAAGAGTTTCTGTACCTCTTCATCGATCACTTGATTCTTGAACGATCCCTGCTTTCTTTTCTTTTGCTTGACAGGTATGAAGGATGGGTCTTCATTTAGCTTATGAGTCATCACTTTTGGGCGTATACCTGTCATATCTGAATGTGACCAAGCAAAACAATCTTCTTTAACTTTTAAATATTCAATTAACTTACCTTTTCTGGTCGGGCTTAGCCTTGCTCCTATGTGGATTTTGTGCTCAGGCTTAAGCTCGAACAGTGGAACAGCTTCGAGCTCCTCAGTTGTTGTCTTGATATTTTCATTCTCTTCAGGTTCTTGAAAAACATCGGGTCTGGAATCCATGTCTGTATGTCTTGATGTGACATCCGTGGTGATTTGATTCACCGTGTCTTTATCATTTTCTTCCGTGTCTTTTGAGTTGCTCCCTCGTCTTTTGATTCCTACGCTATTTCCTTTTTATTGGAATGCATTACTAAGTTGATGTTTCTTGAAGTCTGCTGATCACCTTGAATTTGTTGGATTCCTCATCTGGAAGGGAATTTGATTACCTGATGCATGGTGGATGGTAATGCATCCATGTCATGGACCCATGGTCTCCCCATGATTACATTATAAGCCATATCTGTATCTATAACTTGAAATTTTGTTTCCTTGATGACGCCTTCTGCATAGGTATTAAGCTCAATTTCTCCTTTTGTTATGATAGTAGAGTTGTCGAATCTGGACAAGGAACATGTTTTTGGGATTACACGGTTCCCCATTAACATCTCTTCCACAACCCTCAGCAAAAAGATATTGACCGAGCTACCTGGATCAATCAATACTCTTTTTACGTTAGTGTCATGTATAAGTAGAGATATTACCAGTGCGTCATTATGTGGAAGCAATAATCCATCAGCATCTGAGTCGTCGAATGAGATGTTGTCAGCCTCCAAAGTCTCATGAGTCCGCTTCCCGTGGGTCACTGTGAACTTGGTCATCCTTCTTGCTGAAGTATAAGTTACGCCATTTACCTCCTCTCTTCCATTTATTACATTTACAGTTCTCTTCGGATATGGTGGTTTTGGGGTCTCCTGCCTATTCTTCATATATGCATGTTTACCTTTTTCACTAAACAATTTTGTTAGATAACCTTGTTTTAATAAGTATTCTACCTCACCTTGAAATAACCTGCAGTATGATGTTTTGTGCCCATGATTATTGTGAAATCCATACCAGAAGTATGGGTTCCTTATGTTTGGATTTGATCTCATTATTTTGGGCCATCAAACTTTATCACCCATATTTCTTAATACTATAATTAATTCGGAAGTACTTACATTGAAATTGTAATCTCCAATTCTTGTATTATCTCTATTTCGATCATCTTGATCCTTTCTGGATCTTGATGATGAGCTCGAATATTTCTTTCAAATTTTGAACGAGCCTCTCATCCCAAAGGTCCCATGTGTGGATCGTACCTATTTTTGCCAGTTCTCCTTTCTGATTCGGAGTGTCTAGAACTCATCCTGTCTTTTGCTTTTCATTAAGCAATAGTATCTTACTTAATTTGTAATTTGGTGATGTACTTGTTATAAACATCATTCCATGTCGTAGTTGGTAACTCTCTTAAGATCTCTTTGAGTCTCCTCGTGGCTTCAGAGCTTTTATCGTTCAAATTACTTGCAAAGGCCATAGCTGCCCAATTATCAGGTACTCTTGGTAGAAGCATCCTTTCACGTTGAAACCTGTCTACGAATTCACGAAGCAACTCTGTACCTCCCTGTTTTATTTTCAATATGTTTTTCATTCTCTTTTCCACTTTTTGTGCACCAGAATGTGCTTTTATAAATAAATCTGCAAGCTCAGCAAAAGAATCAACAGAATTTTTAGGCAACAAAGAATACCATGTTAATGCTCCTTTGGTGAGTGTCTCTCCAAACTTTTTGACCAACACGGATTCAATTTCTTGCTTAGTCAGGTCGTTGAATTCTACTCTTATGGTGAAAGCAGTTAACATGATAACGTGGATCAGTTGTCCCATCGTACTTTGGTACGTCAAGCATTTTGAATTTCTTAGGAATCGGTAAAGGTGATGCACTTGGCTTCCAGGGTTGTTGAGAGTATTTATTAATATCAATACCCTTGATGACAGGTGGTACTCCAGGAATTTTCTCTATACGATCATTTTGTTCCTTCCACCTATTTCTGCAAGGCTAGTATTAAAGATTGTAAATCTGAATTATTAGACATATCTGGTCTTCCTCCAAGTGATTCATTTAGAGTGCCTCTACTTCCTGAATTTGCTAGTCCAGATTGTGGAATTTCTACAGTCGCGGTGTTGTTTTGAGGAGGCGTGGGCGACACAGTTGGTAGCCCCCTCATGAAACTTGAAGAGCTTCACTCACATATTCACCAACCAACTTCTTCACAGGGTCTTGTTCTCCTATTTGCTCGTTTCCATTTTGATCATTATTGTGAGTTGTAGATCTTTCTGGGGAGTTGTCCCTTGAACCTCGTGGGGATCCCTCAGGTGATGGAACTGGGGTTCCAGTTGTTTGTTGGTTGTTGTCGTTGGTATTCGACATGACTCGATAATGTTATTCGCAAAAGAATAAAGATTATCAGATTCCCGGTAATGGAACAAATTTATTTAATCAAAGAATTGGATTCTTTGTCAAAGCTATTTTAAGAAGTACTCGGGCTTTTGATAACCAAAGAGATTAGATAATAATAGGATTTAGACTTGTAAATAAGAAAGAAATAAGATAAAAGTAAGTATATTTCAGTAGTGGTTCGAACGTGTGTATACAAGTGAGGTTTTACTCCCTTTTATAGGGAATTTCTTAATATAACGTCTACTCTTCTTAATGATTGAGCATTAATGACTAATAATATCCTTACCGTAACGTTACAATTGGTAATCGTAACTGTTGTATGAAGATTATGTAACGTTTAGCTCATTGATTGAAGACCTTTGAACCCACCCTTTATTCTGCCTTAGTTCATTCTGACCGTGTCTCTTCAACTCCTCAGTTACGGTGGAGCTTCCATTTCTAATTATCTCGTAGGTGTTTTACCTCGTACATCTTTGTTCCGTACCTATTTCTAAGCTTTCATCCCGCTGTCTCTCTTCCATTGCTCCACGTATATTTCTTTTTCATCCAAGATATTACACGTGTAATGTCTATTTTTTACCAATACAAGTACATGGGGTCGATTGTACTGATACTACACTTCTGCACATTGCGTGTAGATGTCGGATGTTGTTGTTGTTGTGCTCGATGTTTGTGTGAGTGCCTCCCGGTTGTAAGTGCCTCCTTTGTTCGGGGTAGCCTTAGATTATAAAACTCTGTTACGTATTTTTCAAACAGACGGTGTATCTAGTTCATTGTTGCTTTGTAAACTCTATTCGTAGTAGCTTATGACTTGTACTACTATTCCTTGGGATAATGTAATGGATTGTAGATAATTTATTTTGGCTAATTGACATTATTGAAACTAGATAGTTATTAGTTGGCTTACCTAGCGGGTTAGGTTAGATGCCATAACGACTAGCGGATTTTGGATCGTGACACATATCTACACATTTGCCTTCTATATATGTCAAATGCAAAGCCCTATTGGGCAACACTCTAGTCACAATGAACGGGCCCCTGCCAATTTGGGGCAAACTTGCCTTTAGCTTTAGCCTGATGTGGAAGGATGCGTTTCAATACTAGATGGCCCGCTCCAAATTTTCGGTGACGCACCTTCTTGTTGTATGCTCTTGGCATTCTCTTTTGATACAATTGACCATGACATACTGTTGTCAATCTTTTCTCATCAATCAGACTCAACCGCTCCAGCCAGGTTTTAACCCACTCATCATCATCAATTTCAGCTTCCACAACAATTCAAAGGGATGGAATCTCAACTTCTGCAGGTATGACTGCCTCAGTTTCATATACAAGAAAATAATGAGTTTCAGCTATTGAAGTGCGAACAATAGTGCGATAAGCCAATAAAGCAAAAGGCAACTTTTCATGCCAATGCTTAGAACCTTGCACTATCTTACGAATGTCGCGCACCCTTTTTCCCCTTTTGCGGAGTCTGGTTTCGACATGCTTTGGGACAACTCATTTTCTTTTGGGAAAGGGGTATGGAAATTGAAGAGTCGCCACCTAACGGAATTAAGGTGCGTTAGGGCACCTAATTCAAGTAACTCATGAAACCGGTTTACATTACCAGAGATTGGGTAAGGGCTTGAAATTACCTTGAGGGGAAGGTGTTAGGCACCCCTCGAGGTTCACAATGGTGGGTCCTGGCCAAACTCATTTTTGGTGAATTAGTCACTACGCAAGTAAAGCAGTTTAAGCACACATATGGATTTTTAAAAAATGGGAATAAATGGGTCCTAGGTTTATTAGCCTATAGGATCACTTCTGTGCAATACCCGGTAAACCTTCCTCAATTAGAGGGGTTACACATGGCATTAGCGCACAGGTCATCATATTCCTTACTACCCGATTACCCTCCTCTTAGTGGTTATGTAAGCGATTCTAATTAAACATACTTTATGCGTGCATTACCCGTCCCTTTATTATGTCCCTGGAGGTGTTTAGGACCTTTAATTAAAGCAGTTCTAGACTCTCCTAAAGTGCTTAAAAGGAGAAAATCTAAGCGACAATTTTAAACAAGTAGGACTGCCAGGTAAAGGAACAATTAAGGGGGCTCACATTTACCTCCACAAATAAGCAGTCAGTCGCACGTCTCAAACAACAGTATTTCAGATACTTTAAGAGCCCTAAAGAAAAATATTTAGGTGAGCATGACAAACAGAATATATGCAACATCATGTTAAAGCAAAGCAGTGGAGACCTAATCAATTCGCCTACTGATTTTAGGGGTTGCTGAATCTGGGCAGTTCATAAGTAATTAAACAAATCACAGTTTTACCATTTTTGCAAGAGTTTGATTATCCTACAGCCTTGCCTAGGCGTGGATCTGAGATGTCCTATAAACGGTATATCTAATTGTCAAACAGGGTCGTAATAGACTAATAAATGGTTTTAAACAGGCAGTTCGTCCATTATGTCCTATAGACATGATATCTAGGTAACGAACATCAGAACTCATTTATATATTCAACTTTATAAAAATGTTATCTAGGTGTTGGGACTCCTTTTAAACTTACTCTTATATACATGGTTGCTATTGATTTTATGCGATATAGGCATGGTATGTGGGAAAGTGCAATAAAAGTCCTAAAGCATGGTTTCTAATGCACATGAGAGAATGATCATGATTTTTAGATAGGGTTAATAGCACCTTAGCGACAGGATTCTTAAGCAGACATGATGTATGTAGAAGTTTAGAAAGCAGAAGTTTTAGAACAAATGGTATGATGCCTATGAACATGTTTTCTAATGCAAAAATGATCCTAAGAGCTGATTCCTAATGCAAGCAAATAGTCATAGTAATCCTAAGAGCATGATTTCTACCCAATTGCCCCACAAAAATTATGAAATTCCCTCCCCTTTTTTACTAATATCCCCAATATTTTTTTACAAGAATTATTATTACAGACCATAAATGAATTACAGAAATAAGTAATGCTTTACTATAGGGAGCTTGGATAGGCCCAAAGTGAACTTGGCAAACTAGGCCTTCAAATAGTCCAAAGTACCCTATCTCATAGTGTCCAATAACGAGTATCCTGGTGTGTCAAAGTTTCCGAGGGCCTCAGGGACCCCGGGAAATGCTCACACCAAGACCCTTTTAAAGAAGAGTCATTTTTGTGCAGTGTGGAAGAGTCAGCCCCAGTGTGCCAGAGTTCGGACGAATCTCATGGATTCCTAGGCAGTACGTACACTAGAGAGGAAGAATCTTATGTATTCCAAGAGTCGGAATAGGAGTGCTTGAAAGAGTAGGAATAATTTTAAGAAAACATATCAGAAGTGAAATCAATTTAGAAGTGAAAATAGTTTAGAAATATTAGGAGTGAAAAACAACTTAGAAATATTCTAGAAAAGGTTCAGCAAACAACAGCAAGTAGGAAACACAGTCACAAGGTTTCACACAAAAGTCCATATTTCTCAGACTCAACACAGTTCATTAGTCAAACTTATGTGAGCATATAGCATGCTGAGAACAAACAATTACACAAAAAGGGAGCAGGGGTTGGGAACACATGAATCCTGAAGCAAGAACACATAGAAGTAGGGTGTTAGGGAAGCATGCTAGTCAGTAGAAGCATAGGTCAGGCAGGGGTATAATATTTACCAGGACATGCTGAGTTAGGGTCTTAAACAGGGAACACCTAAGTTCATCAGTCATACATAACTATGGAAGTAAGCATACTGACTAAAGCAATAGATAGGTAAACATAGAAGTTTAATGTAAGAGCAGTCATGCTAATCAATTCACAAAGAGGACAGGGTTTTAATTACACAGAATTGATCATACCAATTGAATTCAATTAGACAGAAAAATAGGAGTCTGAGAAACCAAGGTAAGAATGTTGGCTTAAGGATATAGACAAGGAAGATTAAACCTTAAACACAGAAGTAAACATGTAGTAATAAACAGGAAAGACTGGAATTTGAACACATACGTAAACATGTTGATTAGAGTGAAACCTAAAAAAAAGTAAACATGCTGATTAAAGCAATAAATAGGAAGAGTGAAACTTAAACAGGAGCAAACATGTTGATTAAGTTAGTAACAGGAAAACGTAGAAGCTAAATACAAAGTAGTTAACTAGTACATAAGAGACATGGCTTTAACAGAAGTACAGCAACAGAGAGCACACAGATTTGAACTTCATAGTATAATGAACAACATTAGGGGTAGAAACATACCAGTTAAAGGAAGCAAAACAGAAGGTAAAGTAGGCAGGATTCAACAGTCTAGCTTTGGCTTTCAGCTGGCTAGACAAGCAATGAACACAAGTAGCAGAGAAAGAGATGAGAGTGAAGTTTTATGTGTGTGTATGTTTGAACTGTTGTTCGTGTCTTGAAGAATCAGTAATGAGAGTATACATAACACTTAGTAAGGTAAACAAATAAGGTAAGAATAATTAAGAATTCATAAATTGGGTAACTCAAATAAATCAACCAGCTAATTGGGGGATTTAATCAATTAATCATACAGAAGATCTGGGAAAGACCCCTTAGGATATTGGAGTCAATTAAAGGTACAAAATTTGGGCTTAAATAATGCAATAAATCAGTCCAATACCATATAGGAGTCAATCAAGCCCCTCAAGTCAGATTGATAATCCAAATAAGGCAACTATTACTAATAAAAGTCACAAATAAGGAAATAGGTAAGAATCCCAGAAAATACTAATTTTAACAGGAAATAATCGTTCGAAACCTAAATAGAATCAGTCAATGTAACCGGTTCACATAATTAAACATAATAACCGGAAAAATGGAAGAAATAAATGTCACAAACAGAAACAATTAGGGTTTAGGCATACATAAATCAATCAAACATGTAAAGAAATAATTAGATTAAACATTTGAAAGTTAGAAAACTCTTTTGAAAAAACTCAGGATGAACCCTAATTTCAGAAAAAGTAAATGGAACGGAAATAGTTAACCAAAATAGAAGATTTTTGAGGGAAAGTACCAAATAACACTCGAATCATTTTAGATCTACTAAGATCTAAACAGATTCAAGTAGTCATAAAACTAGGGTTTTTCAAAAAACAATAGAGATGAGAGTAACTTGGTGAAAAGCCATAGATTCAAACTAAATATAGAAGAAAATCGGTACTCACAAATGAGAATGGACCTAGACAGGCCAGTAAACAAGTTTCAGGCAAGAACAGGTTAAATCTCCATGAGATTTTCTCAAGGATCCATGTAATCAAACATCCATGAAGCATAAACGGTTGGTAATGGTCGGAGAATACTCAGAATCTCCATAGATAGGAGCTTTTCGCCGGTGACGGCAATTAGGGTTAGGGGTAGGTCGAGAGAGAATTGGGGAGGTTAGGGAAACCAATGACGGCGGAATGGGAGAATGATGGGGGTTTAGGGTTGGTTTAGAGATTAATATGGTAAGGTTTAATGTGGACCGTTGATCTTAAAGATCAACGACCATGATTTGATGGCGGTTTGGGTCGGGTAGGTCAGATTGGGCTTAAGGTGAATTGGACTGGTATTATTAAGGGGTTTGTACTGGTATTTAAAGGGTTAGGTCCGAAAAGTTAAAGAAATTAAAAGGGCCATTTGTTAAATACCTAATTAATTGATAAAAATAATTAACAAATTATAAAAATAGTTTTCATGCATAGAAATATTTTAAAATAATTACTCAATATTTTAAAAATGCAACAGGCTATTTTCTGGTAAAGCAATATAATAATGCATAGATGGGCTATAATTGCAAAGTTATTGCAATTGTAACCCAAAATGTAAATGTGGCCATTTATGAAATAATTAGGCTTAGTGTTAATATAAACGTAAAATTGTTATAAAATTATTTGTACTGCAGTTAATGATTATTTATATAATAAAATACTGGGATAAGTTAATTAGAAATCCTCAAAAATGCAGAATTTATGGGAAAATATTATTGATGCTAATGCATGGTTTTGGAAGTATATATGCATTTTGAAAATATTATAGGAAAAAATTGGGTATCAACAACTGCCCCTCTTTACCCGGGAAGGATGAAAGAGTTGTCGGGAAAGATATGATGGCCAATTTTGACCGAGCGAGATAGTTTGAGAGATTTAGTCCGCACTCTGGTTTCCGAGCTGCCTACATATCCCTGGTTTTACAGGAATCAGGTCGTGTGTAGTTCTAAATTCATCGGCGGAATACACCGACGAAGTTACCACAAGGACGGACGCAAGATTTGGGATAAATGAAAGGATTGCGGTCATATTTGAGATAGTATGAGGGAACTGGAGCGAGATTGCTCCTGTTGGGGTAATGGTTGCTCATCAGATCACCTGCAAGTAAAAATTTATTACGGGAATATATTTGTGCATGAATTTAAACCTGATGCAAATTCCCATCAGACCATGAAAATTGTCTTTGGACGATTGAGGATGACGTCCTTAGATCATGATGTCCTGGGCCATGAATTGTTTAGTGAGGGATTCACAGTCGATGAGATGATGTTCTCGGGCCATAAAAATGGTTCCTCCAAACCATGACGCCTTTGAATAATGATATGAAAATTTGAGAGATCCTCAGGCCATGGCATGACGTCTTCCGGCTATGAGGATGGTGCCTTCATACTATGACGCCCTCGAACAAATTGGCGATATTTCATCCCATGATATGCAAAGATATGATGATATAAGTGACAAGAGATGGCTTAGTCTTGTAAGAATTTGAGGGCAGAGCTTATACCAAAATAAGAGTATAGGTAATGCCAAAGAGACAGTGCTTAGTCTCAAGCAAGGTGAATGCAATTCTTGGCCTTATGAAAATATGGAGGCAGAGCTTAGCCTTATGCAAGATTCGGGGAAGGGATTAGCCTCATGCAGAACTGAAGGAAGTTCTTATCCTCATGCAAATATGGAGGCAAAGATAAGGCAATGCTTAGCCCATGCAAAGAGGAGGCAATGCCTAGCCTTATGCAAATATGGAGGCAGGGCTTAGCCTCGTGCAAGATTGAGACATAGCTTAGTCTCATGCAATGAGAAGGCAACGCTTAGCCTTATGCAAATATGGAGGCATGGCTTAGCCTCATGCAAGATAGAGAAATAGCTTAGTCTCATGCAAAGAGAAGGCAACGCTTAGTCTTATGCAAATATGGAGGCAGGGCTTAGCCTCATGCAAGATTGAGATAGATCTTAGTCTCATGAAAATAAATTGCAGTGCTTAGCCTTATGCAAATACGGAGGTAGGACTTAGCCTCATGCAATATTGAGACAGAGCTTAGTCTCATGCAAATAAAAGGCAGTGCTTAGCCTTATGCAAATATGGATGCAGGGCTTAGCCTCATGCAAGATTAAGACAGATCTTAGTCTCATGCAAAGAGAAGGCAACGTTTATCCTTATGCAAATATGGAGGCAGGTCTTATCCTCATGCAAGATTTGGGACAAGGCTCAATCCCATGCAAAGAGAATAAATAGTAGGTGATAGCAGAGTATTTTGTAGCTGGAAGTGGATTCAGTATCGTTGTTGTTATAAAGGTTATGAATTCGAGGCGTGCATACTCCTTGTTCATGCATTCAAGGAAAAAATACTGAGTTCTGTAAGGGGGATGTCGGTTCGTACCTCTGTTGTCTTGCTTGGCTTGATTTGCTCGGTCTGAAAATCTTGTTCAAATCATTGGGGGTAGTATTTGCTAAGTAGAGTTATTTCAAAAGCAAGCATGCATATTTTTCAAAGTCATAGTAAAAATTATGTTTTTTAGAAAATTGGTTAGATGAATCAGTGACTGTTACACAATCTGCGACATTACGACTTCTCCTACCGTAGAATTTTGAGGGTCCTCCTGAAAAATTTTGCCCTAGTTTTTTATGGTGGGGAAAATAAAAAATTTATTAAATTGTGACAAAACCCACAGGGCTACCTACGTATCCCCTCTTAAACGGGAATCAGGTCGAGCGTAGTTCAATTACGTCATATGCGGAAAACATAAATAGTTACACATAATATCTGCATCTGAATTGATTGGTTTTGGCCATACTTCTCCGTCCATTTTTGCGAGTATGAGGGATCCCCCTGTCAATACTCTGTGAACCATGTTAGGACCTTGCCAGTTGGGAGAGAATATCCCTTTGGCTTCATCCTGATGTGTAAAGGTCTTCTTCAACACCAGCTGCCCCGGTGTGACTATCTCGACTTGACTCTTTTGTTTAAGGCTATGGACATCCTGTTCTAATAAAGTTGTCTGTGACATACCACATTCATCCTTTTTCCGTCTATGAGGGCTAGCTGCTCATAACGGCTCTTTATCCATTCTGTGTCGCTGACCTCAGCTTCTTGTATGATCCTCAAGGAAGGAATCTCTACTTTAGAGGGAATAACAGCTTCAGTACCATAAACTAACAAATAGGGTGTTGCCCCGATTGATGTGCGGACTGTGGTACGGTATCCCAGTAAGGCGAATGGTAGTTTCTCGTGCCATTGTTTGTGATTCTCTACCATTTCCTCAGTACCTTCTTGATATTTTTGTTGGCGGCTTCTACAGCTCCATTCATTTGAGGTTTCTATTCTGTGGAATTCTTGTTCTTGATTTTAAAAGTGTCGCACATGACTTTCATCAGATCACTATTGATATTGGCGGCATTGTCACTGATGATGTATTCTGGAACTCCGAACCGACAAACAATCTTGTCACGGCATTGTCACTACTTTGTAAGATGCTACTTCGACCCATTTGGTAAAGTAATCAATAGCTACCAAGATGAACAGATGCCCATTTGAGGCAGTGGGCTCGATTGGATCAATGATATCCATTCCCCAGGCGGTGAATGGCCAAGGTGATTTTGTTGCATTGAGTTCATTCGGCGGCACTTTTATCATATATGAATGCACTTGACATTGATAGCATTTTTTAACAGATCGGATGTAGTCTGTTTCCATGGTCATCCAAAAGTAGTGGCCCTGAGTATCTTCTTGGCCAAGACAAAGCCATTCATGTGTGGGCCATAGGTTCCGGCGTGTATCTCCTCATCCATCCAAATCTGATGGTAATCAGAGAAACAATCTACAAAGGACTAGAGTTCATGTCTGGCCCAATTGTCGATTAAGATGTGTATGTTTGAAAGTGGGAAATCATCTTTTGGGCTAGCTCTGTTGAGATCCCGATAATCAACACAGATTCTAACCTTCCCATCCTTCTTCAGAACTGGCACGATGTTGGCCAGCCAGGTTGGGTATTCCACTACCCTGAGGACCTTGGCCTTAATTTGCTTAATAACTTCCTCTTTGATTTTCAGACTCATATCAGGTTTGAATTTCCTGAGTTTTTTGCTTCACTGGTGGACACATTGGGTTTGTGGGCAACTTGTGGGCCACAATAGATGTACTTAATCTAATCATGTTGTCGTACGACCATGCGAAGATGTCCTTATACTCTTTCAAGAACTGTGTGTACTCTTCTTTTTCTGACAGCGACAAGTGAATGTTGATGCGGGTCTCCTTGATAGTTTCGGAATCTCCTAAGTTGATTATTTCAGTCTCGTCCAGGTTGGACTTAGGCTTGTTCTCAAAGTACTCCACTTCTCTGACAATTTCCTCAGGTATGACATCCTCTTCTTCTAAATCACTATCATTTTGTTGCGTTGCCTCATTACATGTCACAGTTGCCGGTTCATCGAGATAGGAAATAGTAATGCTGTAAGGATTAGGATATGAATGAAAAGTAGTAATAATAAAACATTAAGCCATTTTAAAGCATCAGACAAAATGACTTTCAATAACAAACGTTTTTGGAACATTGAAAATATTACTTAAAACAAAAAATGCAAAAGTGGAAATCATTTTTTTCATAAAAAAGTAAACAATGCTATTCAGCCATGCTACCCCGGGACTCGTCGGGCCCTTGATGGTCTAACAGTCCATTGCCTTTCGGTATACTTGAAGGGGGAGAAGGTGGAGGGTCTCTGGATCTAGTATGATAAGCTGATGATGCCAGTACGTATGAACCAACCTTTGGGAATGGGAATAATCAAAATAAAGAAAGAAAAACAAAAGGTAGCCAAGTTAGTAAGAATTCTAAAAAGAATATTTGCAATATTTAAACACATAAGCGGAATGTAAATTCGCGTCCTATTTTGGGAGCCTCATTTTTCCCGAGGTAGGCCTAGCAACAAGTTGTTTTGTAGAACTTAGATGCCAATAAATTCCTCATTCCATTAATATAAAAAACAGACGAATCCAAAAATGACACTAAGATAATAAAAGATAAGTCACTACTGGCACTTTGCCTTATCACATTTGGAGAAGAAAATAAATCTAATCTACTTGGTCCCAGAAGGACCCTCCCCAGGCTTGATCTTTCTAACTCCATCAATAAGGTCCCCCAGTTCGCGCATGCCCAACAACAGGTATACTCTTGCTAGATGTCCTCCCTCGCCTCCTTCAGCGTTCTGGCAGTGGGTGATTCTTTTCCTTGTTTTTCTCCCAGCTCCATCAAGCCATGCTCAAGATATTCTACCCTTTCATTGGAGGTGATAGCCATTTCCCTCCATTCCTTGATTATTCTCTTGTCTGTCTCGTGTATCTCCTGATGTTAGGCCTCGGAGTCATGACTCCTCTTGCGCAACTTGTTGTATTTTACTTGGGTTTCTGCATCTTCGTCTATGACCCTGTTTCCCCGACCAATTCCTGGCTCAACTTTCCCAGCTAAGTTGTCCTCCAACCATGTCGAGTAAAAGGGTGCATGTCCCGCATGATACCTATCTGGCTCGATGGTGTCCTTCTCCACAATAATCATTGAGTGCCACTTATGCTGAGCTTGACGCTTGTAAGGGATGTCGTCATCCTGAAAATCTTCCTGGAAATGACTTATCTTCGCGACCCGCGGTATGATCTGTTTCCTGCCTGCCTGCCTCATAACCCTGATGGAAACATAAGGGTATATTCCCCTTAACCTGATCAACACTAAGTGAGGAGTGTCCCTTGACTTGATAGTGAACTCGTCAGTAGGGAACCATTCAAACATCCACTAAACCTGATCCTCAGTCAAATTGTCAACGAACTCCACCCATTCTTTAGCACTCTCTAGTTGAGAAAACCTATCCCGAGTATAAGTCATTCGTTTAGTGTGATGGAAGGCAATATGGTCATTCCACGCCCTTCGTGGAAACTCCTTGAAATATTGACCCTTTTGGAGATGCTCCATTAACCACAACTGCAGCAGCAAATTGCAGCCCTCGAAATGTTTGGACCCTTTCTGGCAGTAGTCCAAGTCCCGGTAGATATCAGCTATAATCATAGCGGCTATAGTGTATGTCTGTCCCTCGATTCCTTCCATTAGAGTCTTGGTGACCATAGCCAGTCTAGTGTGAATTCTTTCCCCTTTCGTTGGGGACCTCGTGCCTCATTTTCTACAAAACAAATAAGGTGTAACGACCCGACCGGTGGTTTTGTCCTCTAGCACTTCGTTCAATGGTTTGAAGTCGTGAGCAACTTCATTTCAGGTATTATGACTCGTGAGCGTGGTCGGAATTGAATTCCATGAAGTTTAGAATTTATTTGGAAAGGAAATTGTCATTTCATAAGCCTTAAGTTGAAGAAATGAACTAAGATTTGAATTTTGAGTAAACGATCTCCGAATCAGAATTTGAAGGTTCCAGCAGGTTCGTATGATGATTTCAGACTTGGGTGTATGTCCGGATCGGGTTTTGGATAACCCGGGAGCTTTTCGGCGTATATTATGGAAGTTAGCATTTTAGAAGGATTTCATGAATTTGGGGTTGAAGTGCATATTAGTAAGGTTGATGTTCGTTTGGGATTCCGAGTCTAGGAATAGCTCTGTATGGTGATTCTGGAATTGGGAGAATGATCCGAAGTGAATTTGGATGTCCGTAGGTCATTTTGGAGTCATTTGGCTAAAGATAGAAATTTGAAGGTTTTTGGAAAATCCGACCGGAAGTGGAAGTTTTGATATAGAGGTCGGAATGTGATTCTGGAAGTTGGAGCAGGTCCGTAGTGTTGAATTTGACTTGTTTGCAAAATTTGAGGTCAATTGGACATGATTTGATAGGTTTCGACATCAGATGTAGAAGTTTAAAATTCTAAGTTCTTAAAGAATCGGATTTGAGTGCAATTCGTGATTTCAGCGTTGTTTTATGTGATTTGAGGGCTCGAGAAAGTCCGTGTAATGTTTTGGGACAGGTTGGTATGGTTGGACGGGGTCTCGGAGGCCTCGGATGGATTCCGGGTGGTTAACGGATCAAAGTTGAAGTTGGAAAAAGGGCTGAAGCTGTTGTCATCTGGTGCAACCGCACCTGCGATGATTTGGCCACAGGTGCGGCAAAGGGCACCGCAAGTGCGAGATTTTGGGTCTGGAGCTGAGGGACCGCAGGTGCGGGAGTATGGTCGCACCTGCGGTATTGCAGTTGCGAAGAGGGATTACAGGAGCGGGATTTTTGCTGGGCTGAGTCAGAGCCGCACCTGCGAAGGATTTTCCGCAGGAGCGGCTATTGGACCGCAGGTATGGAAAGGTGCCTGGGCAGAATGTTTTAAAATCAGGTTTGAGCCATTTCTCTCTCATTTTTCATTTGGGATAAGCAATTTTGGAGAACTTTTCAAGGGTGATTCCACCAAGCATCAAGAGGTAAGTTGTTCTACTTGTTTCTAAGGTAAAAAACAAGATTATTACATAGATTTGGTAGTGGAAATTGAGGAAAAATTGGGAAATATTGAAGAAACCTAGAATTTTGGAAATTTGGATTTTAGCCACGAATTGAGTAAGGAATGTAGAGTAAATTATATATTTGAGTTAGTAAGACTATCGGTAGTATTTATCTTCGAGAAATTTTGAATTTTCGGGCACGTGAGCCTGGGGGCATTTTAGTCATGTCACTGAGCAGGGTTGGGAAAGTATATAATCTGAATTTGTTGTGAGTATTAGGATGAATTTTCATTGCTTCGTCATTTATGTGGTAGTTTCAGAGCGTTATGTGTCCGTTGCAGTCATCGAAAGAGCTTGGAAGCCAGTGTCAGAATTTCGGAGCGAGGTAAGTCTCTTTTCTAGCTTTGTGAGGGGAAATCATCCCCCTAGGTGAATTAATTCAGTACATGCTATTATATTCGGGGGCTACGTTCACACGGGGTGACGGGAGTCCGTGCATAGCTACTATTATGCCATTTCCGGGTAGCCTAGGACCCACTAGTATGCTTTATGTGCGTACCTGTAACCCTGCATGTAATATTAAACTGCTGATATGATCGAAAACATAACTAAATGTCTAAAAGAAAGCCAGATCTCATATTGTTAACCTGCTAAAAAGAGAATTTGTTTCCGCTATGAATATATGTGTACCTGGACTGGGTTGTATCATGGAATATCTCTAAACTTGACAAATGAGTTTCAAAAACAAAGATTTCAAAACCTATATTTCATATTTCCTTTAATTACTATTTTTACCAATTTCCCCGAGAAAAATGGGTTTTCTTGATAAAAATACGAATTTAATATGTGGATATGTGTAACTTTGGGAGCCTGAGTCGCTGGAGTGGTTCACGAGCAGGAAGACCCTATATTTGTGTATGTATTCATATCAGCACTTGAGTCGCATGTATGATTCGCGAGCAGGCTAGCCGTATTATGTTAACCATGTCGCATGATCGATTCGTGAGCGGGGCAGATAGATGCATCTATGGTTCGAGTCGGTCGACCCCTCGGCGGTGCACAGTTTAATATTGTTGGTCCGCGCCGTTCGACCCTCGGCATTGCATGCGCATGATATTTGTTTCGTAGTTGTTATGATATCTGCCTGATTTTTGGCTTGAAATGTTAAATTTGTCGATTTAAATGACAAAGACTTAAATTTATTAAAAAGATTTTTGGAAGAAGTTGTTCCTTCCGTTGATTCATTATTATTTGACTAAATCACCATGTTGATTAATTGTTAATATGACGAAGATATAAAGTGTTAAATGTGAACGAAATTGAAGGATGTTTAAATCCTATTTTATAAACCGCCTATGATAAAACCATGCTTCGTTTCACACTTAAATATTTTAAATGGACCTTTAGTAATTGTCTAATTTGACCTCTCGTCACTACCTCTCTTAGGTTAGGCGAGCGACTTACTGAGTACACGTTGTTTTTGTACTCATACTACACTTGTTGTGCATTTTCTTGCACAGGTACCTACATAGCATAGTGATTGATTTGGAGACTTGGACGAGCTGCATCATCCGGAGGCGTTCTGCAGCTGGCAGAGTCCCCCTCCTACCGTATTATTATCATTTTAAATCCCTTGTCCAAATTGTATTTCAGACAAGCTTTGTAGTATTTGTAAAATTCTTAAAAATTGCTCATGTACTTGTGACACTGGGTTCTGGGATATGTATTGGGATAATTGTTTTAGTGAAATCTTTAGATCACTGTTTTTAAATAACAGAATTTTATTTACTATCGTATCTAAGTTACGAAGATTTATGAAATGCAAGAAAAGGTAACGGTTTCAAAAACATTAAAACATGAGTATATTTCAACTAGTTAAGGATTTGGCTTGCTTGGCAGTGGTGTCCGGCGCCATCACGACCTATGGATTTTGGGTCGTGACAAGATGGTATCAGAGCGCTAGGTTCCCGTAGGTCTCACGAGTCATGAGCAAGTCTAGTAGAGTCTTGCGGATCGGTACGAAGACGTCTGTACTTATCTTCAAGAGTCTAAAGGGCTGTTAGTAGTACTTCCCTTCTTGATTCTCATCGTGCGAGTTGATTTCCATTGAGGCTTATGCCTATGTTCATTCCTAATCAATCTTACGTGTCGCTAAGCGCTTGCTATGGATCAGGTTTGATGAATGAAAATGGTGCTACGAATGTAATTCGAGATGCTTCCACGTGTAATTGGTCGTGGTTGTTGTTATGGACCTGTGAAAGGGTAATATGTTGTTTCATATCAGTAGTTGTGTTTCTGGGAGCCTTAAGGCTGTGCTCGGGCAGTGGTGATGGTTGTAATTAGTTGGCGCGCGATGTCGATATGATGATAGAACGTTGCCCGTATGTTGGGAAAGATGAATGGTTGAAAGGAGGTCTCCTCACAGTGTGATTTCGAGATTACAGTGCTTTTGTTCTGGCAGAGTGAAGGCATTTGGTGTATGAATGGCTCTCTTGGGATTGATAAAGTAGTGAGACTTGGTGTCTTCAAGTGAGATGGGGTATGCACCTGTGATGTGTAGTCGTCGTCATTGATTGAATGGAATGTGTTAGGTTTGTCGGTGCTATGGTTTCTTCGGTTGCGTGGGGTCAGAGTATTGAAAAGAAGTATTGAAGAATGTGGTTGGCAAAGAATGATCCCGGAAGGAGGCTAGGCGATGGTTCCATTTCTAGGAGGCCAGGTGTAAAAAGCGAAAGTCGAGCAGTCGCAAAGTAGGGAGCGGCAGCACAACTTGGAATTTGGAGGTATTTGTCGCGCATTATGGATGTCCATGAGGAGCAGACAGACTAGTAAGTTGGTGAATGAAGCAGGGAATAGGATGGGGTATTGAAGTCACAGAGAGCGTGCATTTCAGCGTCGCTGGGAGGTGTCAACAGGTGATTTCTACAGACGGGTTGTCTTCTGGGGATAGGTTAGCAATGGCGGGGATGCAGGTTCTATGAGGGTTCCTAGTGGCTAGTCGGTAGGAGATAGAATGTGTGAATGATGCTAGAGAATTCGAGTATTTAGGGAGTGCTAGCAAGAGAATTTGGAAGATTTGGATGGATTGGCTGAGAAAGATCGTGTTATGAAAGAAGGAAGGATCTCAGCAGGGTCTAGAATGGTGTAAGGAGTAACCTCGGGTTAAGTGGGGGAGTCCCACCATCTGCAGTTGGGTTGTAGGATTGTCTCCGCATAGGGTTGAGGATTTTCTGTTGATGTATCCGGGGCCAGTCAGAGTGGGTGACTCTCAATAGCGGTCCTAGTGAATTCAAAAGTTAAGAATGCGGCAATTAAAGATTCCAGGCAGCAGTATGATCGAGAATCGAGCTTTTGCAGAGTAATCTGTGAGAAAAATGAGGATGGTTGGAATTTTTTATGATATGTTTCAGCATGCAAGATAATATTGGAGGAGTGAGAGAAATAGACTCCAAATTGTAGAAATATTTTCAGAAAGGTATGAGACGGGTTGCAGGATTTGGGCAGCATAGTCTCGTGAATCAAGGTCACTCGATGAGTGAGGGTTGGGTTTGTTATGGGTTGAAGGAAGTAGTCATTAATTTTCATGATTTGGTTATGCATGTGGTTTGTGCCGGTGTGTGCGGGGCTTGTCGACCGCCGTAATAGATTTTATGTGGGAGCATTTGAGTGATATGGCATGTCGGGTATGGGAGGAGCCCGAAAGGGTTATGGTGGTATAGACTACCACTTAAGATTTGCATGATCAGGTGAAAATGGGAATTCACTGGTGTGTTGAGATGGTACTCTTGAATTGGGTCAAGAAAAAGTTTCTATATGATGAAGTGTTCACCTATTGGTGGTTCGAAAGTTATGATGGAATTCTTGTGCTACCTCATGTTGGTATGTTAAGTGCGGGAAGCAGTATGTAACTGGAATCGAGATTTAGGTCCGATGTTTATAAGGATGTCATGATCCGGAAGAGCAAGGCCAAGTGACTTGAAAGTTCAGTGTAAGTTGGTGTTATCTTCTGTATCACCTGAGATTTGATATTCGGTGAAAGAAGCTTTGTACCTGGTCATGGGTTCTTGATGTGTCTTGCGGCCTTAGTGTGGTCGGTGTTATGGATGGGAAGACTTGTTGTCTTGTGTGGAAGGTCGTGGAAGCATGACCACGAAAAGATTGTATAAAGTGTGACATGTAATCACTTGATGGAATTCAAATTTGGACTGAGTATAATGAAGTGCAATATTGCTTAATTGAGAATTTATGCCTGGAGTGTGTTCGGTTCAGTTGATTATGGATTATGGGGTGTTAGTCCCGGTGATGATGGTTGTTCTCATGTATTATGAGAAAAAGAGGGTTAATGTGGACCCAGGTAAAAGCTAATAGCTAAGTTTGGTACGAGCGAAGTGGCTCGATGTTCGTGGATGGATTTAAATATGATTATGGGCTCCGTGTGAGCCAGACATGTTCCTCTCAGTAGAGCATTTTCATGGAAATATATTAGAACAGTGGGTGTTGTTCCGTCTTTGTCAAATTTATGTGTTATTGTGATTGTGCTGTACTAGTTGTGAAACGGCATGATAATTTCTCATGTCTTGAGGTCCCGCGTAGCGGGGATGTTATGTGAGAAGGGTAGCTCTTGAGATCCAAAGTGTGTGTGTGTGTGTGTGTGTGTGTATATATATATCGCATCTCAGTTGTGCTTGAGTTTTGTAGCCTATGGCTTTATCAGTCTCCCTAAGATGGTATTATGCACTTAGTGTGCTTGTGATCAATATTCAGTAATTCATAATAGTGAGCAAATCAGCTTCGTATATATATCTTCTTATGTAAATTTTATGTGTGGATCGGGTGGCACGTCGCCACTGGTATGTTATTCGGATCGGGTTTCACACCGCAATAGTGTGATGATGAGAACGGTTAATATGTAATTATTTTCTTGTGATTTATTTCCCATTTTTTGGTAAGAATTCATATTACATGCGTGAGCGGAGTAGTTCCGTCCTGAGTCGTTCCTTATTATCATGTTCGAGTTGTGGTTTATCGGGCGATGCAGTATCATGTGAGGCCGTTAGCCATGTTTGGGTGACTTGCTGTCTGAGCAGTTCGTACTGGGTGAGACGAGATTATCGGATCAGGGATCAGTGTGATGAGTTTATGTGAAGTGTATATTAAAGAACAAATACCATTATTCAGGTTCATAATGAAAGTGACGATTCTAGTCAAGATGAGGTATTCAAGGATTTGTTAACTCTGCAGTTGAGTGTGAATTTCTGCGCATTCCCTCCGTTGTGGTTGTATTGCCAGCATCGTAGCAGGATGTATGCATAATTGTGATGAGGTGCATTAGGAGAATCAGATTTGTGGCCTTGGCTAATAAGGTTCAGGGAGCTTCATTGTGGTCAGACGATGGGTTATGCGGTGCATGGTGCCGATTCGGCAAGGGTATGCAGTTATGATATGGTATATCATGTGCCAGTTGATGTAGTGATTAAATATATATATATATATATATATATATATATTGAAACTAGGCCTGGCTATAGAAATTTCAGGTGTTTGAATGAATTTGAACTTATTATATGGATAAAGAAGAAATATCCATATTTGATCAAGCTATTGTGCTCGACTGGGTTGTGGTAGCATGGGCAGGTGCTCGAGATATTAAATAGTGATTTCAGATAACTCCAGAACAGTTCCTAGAACGTCTGAGGATGAACGTCGGTTTAAGTGGGGGAGAATGTAATGACCCGATCGCTCGTTATGTGCTCTAGCACATCGTTCAGCGGTTTGAAGTCGTGCGCAGCTTCATTTCAGGTATTATGGCCCGTGAGCATGGTCGGAATTGAATTCCGGGAAGTTTAGAATTTATTTGGAAAGGAAATTCTCATTTCAGAAGCCTTAAGTTGAAGAAATCAACTAAGATTGGAATTTTGAGTAAACGATCTCTGAATCAGGATTTCAAGGTTCCAGCAGGTTCGTATGATGATTTCGGACTTGGATGTATGTCCGGATCGGGTTTTGGATAACCCGGGAGCGTTTCAGCGCATATTATGGAAGTTAGCATTTTAGAAGGATTTCATGAATTTGGGGTTGAAGTGCATATCAGTGAGGTTGGTGTCTGTTTGGGATTTCGTGTCGGGGAATAGCTTCGTATGGTGATTCTGGAATTGGGAGCGCGATCAGAAGTGAATTTAGATGTCCATAGGTCATTTTGGAGTCATTTGGCTAAAGATAGAAATTTGAAGGTTTTTGGGAAATCCGACCGGAAGTGGAAGTTTTGATATAGAGGTCGGAATGTGATTCCAGAACTTGGAGCAGGTCCGGAATGTTTAATATGACTTATTTTCAAAATTTGAGGTCAATCGGACATGATTTGATAGGTTTCGACATCGGATGTAGAAGTTTGAAATTCTATGTTCTTAAAGAATCGGATTCTAGTGTGATTCGTGATTTCAGCGTTGTTTTATGTGATTTGAGGGCTCGAGCAAGTCCGTGTAATATTTTGGGACAGGTTGGTATGGTTGGACGGGGTCCCGGGGGCCTCGGATGGATTCCGGGTGGTTAACGGATCAAAGTTGAAGTTGGAAAAAGGGCTGAAGCTTGTGTCATCTGGTGCAACCGCACCTGCGATGATTTGGCCGCAGGTGCGGCAAAGGGCACCGCAAGTGCGAGATTTGGGTCTGGAGGTGAGGGATCGCAGGTGCGGGAGTATGGTCGCACCTGCGGTATCACAGGTGCGAAAAGGGATCGGAGGAGCGGGCTTTTTGCTGGGCTGAGTCAGAGCCACACCTGCGAAGGATTTTCCGCAGGTGCGGAGCTGCAGGAGCGGCTATTTGACCGCATGTGCGGAAAGGTGCCTGGGCAGAATGTTTTAAAATCAAGTTTGAGCCATTTCTCTCTCATTTTTCATTTGGGATAAGCGATTTTGGAGAGCTTTCAAGGGGAATTCCACCAAGCATCAAGAGGTATGTTGTTCTACTTGTTTCTAAGGTTAAATACAAAATTATTACATAGATTTGGTAGTGCAAATTGAGGAAAAATTGGGAAATATTGAAGAAACCTAGAATTTTGGAAATTTGGATTTTAGCCACGAATTGAGTACGGAATGTAGAGTAAATTATATATTTGAGTTAGTAAGGCTATGGGTAGAATGTATCTTCGAGAAATTTCGGATTTTCGGGCACGTGGGCCTGAGGGAATTTTGGTCATTTCACTGAGCGGGGTTGGGAAAGTATATAATCTGAATTTGTTGTGAGTATTAGGATGAATTTTTATTGCTTCGTCATTTATGTGGTAGTTTCGGAGCGTTATGCGTCCGTTGCAGTCATCGGAAGAGCTTGGAAGCGGATGTCGGAATTTCGGAGCAAGGTAAGTCTCCTTTCTAACTTTGTGAGGGGGAATCGTCCATCTAGGTGAATTAATTCAGTACATGCTATTATATTCGGGGGATACGTACGCACGAGGTGACGGGAGTCCGTGCGTAGCTACTATTATGCCATGTCCGGGTAGCGTAGGACCCACTAGCATGCTTTATGTGCGTACCTGTAACCCTGCCTGTAAATAAACTGCTAATATGACCGAAAAATGTAATAAAATGTCTAAAAGAAAGCCAGAGCTCATATTGTTAACCTGCTAAAAAGAGAATTTGTTTCCGCTGTGAATATATGTGTACCTGGACTAGGTTGTATCATGGAATATCACTAAACTTGACAAATGAGTTTCAAAAACAAAGATTTCAAAACCTATATTGCATATTTCCTTTAATAAAGATTTTACCACTTTCCTTTAGAAAAACGGGTTTTCTTGATAAAAATACAAATTTATTATGTGGATATGCGTAACTTTGGGAGCCTGAGTCGTTGGAGTGATTCACGAGCAGGAAGACCCTGTATTTGTGTATGTATTCATATGAGCACCTGAGTCGCATGTATGATTCGCGAGCAGGCTAGCCGTATTATGTTAATCGCGTCGCGTGATCGATTCGCGAGCGGGGCAGATAGATGCATCTATGGTTCGAGCCGGTCGACCCCTCAGTAGTGCACAGTTTATTATTGTTGGTCTGAGCCGTTCGACCCTCGGCATTGCCTGCGCATGATATTTGCTGCATAGTTTTTGTGATATTTGCCTGATTATTGGCTTGAAATGTTAAATATATCGATTTAAATGACAAAGACTTAAAGCTATTAAAAAGATTTTTGGAAGAAGTTGTTCCTTCCGTTTTATTATTTGACTAAATCACCATGTTGATTAATTGTTAATATGATGAACATATAAAGTGTTAAATGTGAACGGAATTGAAGAATGTTTAAATCCTGTTTTATAAACTACCTATGATAAAATCATGCTTAGTGTCACTCTTAAATATTTTAAATGGACCTTTAGTAAGTTTCCAATTTGACCTCTCGTCACTACCTCTCTGATGTTAGGTTGGCGACTTACTGAGTACACGTTGTTTTTGTACTCATACTACACTTGTTATGCATTTTGTTTCACAGGTACCTACATAGCATAGTGATTGATATAGAGACTTGGACGGGTTGCATCATAGGTGTTCCGCAGCTGGCAGAGTCCCTCTCCTACTGTATTATTATCATTTTAAATCCCTTGTCCAAATTGTATTTCAGACAAGATTTGTAGTATTTGTAAAATTCTTAGAAATTGCTCATGTACTTGTGACACCGGGTTCTGGGATATGTATTGGGATAATTGTTTAAGTGAAATCTTTAGATCACTATTTTTAAATAACAGAATTTTATTTCCTTTCGTATTTAAGTTACAAAGATTTATTTATTGATTTATGAAATGCAAGAAAAGGTAACGGTTTCAAAAACATTAAAACATGAATATATTTCAACTAGTTAAGGATTTGGCTTACCTGACAGTGGTGTCTGGTGCCATCACGACCTATGGATTTTGGGTCGTGACATAAGGTTAGACCCTTTCACTCTCCAGATTCGACTATTTATATATCCATGATTAGCATATTGGAATTTAGCGTTGTTATAGGATTGATTAAGCACGAGTGGAATATGATGTTGACCATGATTTATGAAGAAGTAAATAGTATGATGTCACGTATTTGCACGTTAGGAAAATAATAAATGTGGTATTTAATAATTGAAAGACGTTTAAGAAAGGAAATCAAATAAATAAATCAGTTTCTGCAGTAAAGGAAATCATAAATGCTCAAAACGGGCAATTAAATTCACATAAGGGGAAAGGGAAAGGGTGCGCACGTATTAACAAAAAAGAAGCATGCTTAAGACTAATTTACAACAAGAAAGTTTGTTATGGTAAAAGCCTAAAATCCCCAGTAGAGTCGCCATACTGTCGCGCCCCCTTTTTCCCTTTTTGCGGAGTTCAGGTTTCGACATGCTTTGGGACAACTCGTTTGCATTTAGGAAAGGGGTATGGAAATTTAAGAGTCCCCAACTAACGGATTTAAGGTGCGTTAGGGCACCTAATGCAAGTAACTCATGAAACTGGTTTACATTACTAGAGATTGGGTAAGGGCTTGAAATTACCTTGAGGGGAAGGTGTTAGGCACCCCTCGAGGTCCACAATGGTGGGTCCCGGCCAAACTCATTTTTGGTGAATTAGCCATTAAGAAAGTAAAGCAATTTAAGCACACATATGGATTACAAAAAAATGGGAATAAATAGGTCATAGGTTTATTAGCCTATAGGATCACTTCTGTGCATACCCTATAACCTTCCTCAATTAGAGGGGTTACACGTGGCATTAGCACACATGTCATCATATCCCTTACTACCCAATTACCCTCCCCTTAGTTGTTATTTAAGCGATTCTAATTAAACGTACTCTATGCGTGCATTACCCGTCCCTTTCTTATGTCCCTATAGGTGTTTAGGACCTCTAATTAAAGTAGTTTTAGACTCTCCTAAAGTGCTTAAAATGAGAAAAGCTAAGCGACAAATTTAAACAAGTAAAACTGTCAGGTAAAGGAACAATTAAGGGGGCTCACATTTACCTCCACAAATAAGCAGTCAATTGGACGTCTCAAACAACAGTATTTTAGATACTTTTAAGAGTCCTAAAGAAGAATATTTAGGTGAGCATGACAAACAGAATATATGTAGCATCTTGTTAAAGCAAAGCAGTGGAGACCTAATCAGTTCGCCTATAGATTTTAGGGGTTGCTGAATCTGGGTAGTTCACAAGTAATTAAACGAAGCACAATTTTACCATTTTTTCAAGAGTTTGATTATCCTACAGTCTTTCCTAGGTGTGGATCTTAGATGTCCTATAAACGGGATATCTAATTGTCAAACAGGGTCATAATAGACTAATAAACGGTTTTAAACAGGCAGTTTGTTCATTATGTCCTATAGGCATGATGTCTAGGTGCTGAACATTACAGAACTGATTTTATATATTCAACTTTATAAACATTCTATATAGGTGTTGGGACTCCTTTTAAACTTACTCTTATAGACATGGTTGCTATTGATTTTATGAGATATAGGCATGGTATTTATGTGAGTGCAATAAAATTCCTAAAGCATGGTTTCTAATGCATATGAGAGAATGATCATGATTTTTAGACAGGGTTAATAGCACCCTAGTGACAGTATTCTGAAGAAGACATGATGTATGCAGAACTTTAGAAAGTAGAAGTTTTAGAACAAATGTTATGATGCCTATGAACATGTTTTGTAATGCATAAATGATCCTAAGAGCATGATTCATAATGCAAGTAAATAGACATAGTAATCCTAAGAGCATGATTTCTACCCAATTGCCCCACAAAAATTATATGAAAATCCCTCCCCTTTTTTACTAATATCCCCAATATATGTTTACAAGAATTATTATTGCAGACCATAAATGAATTACAGAAAAAAGTAATGATATACTATAGGTAGCATGGATAGGCCCAAAGTGAACTTGGCAATCCAGGCCTTCAAACATTCCAAAGTACCCTATCTCATAGTGTCCAATAAAGAGTATCCTGGTGTGTCAAAGTTCCCAAGGGCCTCCGGGACCCCGGGCAATGCTCACACCAAGACCCTTTTAAAGAGAAGTCATTTTTGTGCAGTGTGGAAGAGCCAGCCCCAGTGTGTTAGAGTTAGGAGGAATCTCATGGATTCCTAGGCAGTAACATATTGGAGGGGCAGAATCCTATGTATTCTAAGAGTAGGAGTGGGAGTGCTTGAAAGAGTAGGAATAATTTTAAGAAAACATATCAGAATTGGAACCAATTTAGAAGTGAAAATAGTTTACAAGTGAAAACATATTGGGAGTGAAAAACAGCTTAGAAATATTCTAGAAAAGGCTCGGCAAACACACCAAGTAGGAAACACAGTCACAAGGTTTCACACAAAACTCCATATTGCCCAGACTCAACTCAGTTCATTAGTCAAACTTAAATGAGCATATAGCATGCTGAGAACAAACAATTACACAAAAAGGGAGGAGGGGATGGGAACACAAGAATCCTGAATCAATAACACATAGAAACAGTGTGTTAGGGAACCATGCTAGTCAGTAGAAGCATAGGGCAGGCAGGGGTATAATATTTACCAGGACATGCCGAGGTAGGGTCTTAAATAGGGAACACCTAAGTTCATCAGTCATACATAACTATAGAAGTAAGCATACTGACTCAAGCAATAGACAGGGAAACATAGAAGTTTTATGTAAGAGCAGTCATGCTAATCAATTCACAGAGATGACAGGGTTTTAACTACACAGAATTGATCATACAAATTGAAGTCAATTAGACAGAAAAATAGGAGTCTGAGACACCAAAGTAAGCATGTTGGCCTAAGGCAATAGACAGTGAAGATTGAACCTTAAACACAGAAGTAAACATGTAGCAATAAACAGGAAAGACTGGAATTTGAACACATAAAACATGTTGATTAGAGTGAAACCTAAACAAGAGTAAACATGCTGATTAAAGCAATAAACAGGAAGAGTGAAACTTAAACAGGAGCAAACATGTTGAATAAGGAAGTAACAGGAAAACATAGAAGCTAAATACATAATAGTTAACTAGTACATAAGAGACATGGGTTTAATAGAATTACAACAACAGAAAGCACACATATTTCAACTTCATAGTATAATGAACGACATTCGGAGTAGAAACTTACTAGTTAAAGGAACCAAAACAGAAGGTAAAGTAGGAAGGATTCAACAGTCTAGCTTTGGCTTTCAGCCAGCTAGATAAGCAATGAACACAAGTAGCAGAGAGAGAGATGAGTGTGAAGTTTTATGTGTGTGAATGTTTGAATTGTTGTTCGTGTCTTGAAGAATCAGTAATGAGAGTATATATATAACTTAGTAAGGTAAACAAATAAGGCAAGAATAATTAAGAATTCATAAACAGGGTAACTCAAATAAATCAACCAGTTAATTGGGGGATTTAATCAATCAACCATACAGAAGATTTGGGAAAGACCCCTTAGGATATGGGAGTCAATTAACGGTAAAATGTTTTGGCTTAAATAAGGAAATCAGTCTTATACCATATAGGAGTCAATCAAGCCCCCCAATTCAGATTGATAATCCAAATACGGCAATTATTACTAATAAAAGTCACAGATAAGGAAATAAGTAAGAATCCTAGAAAATACTGATTTTAATAGGAAAGAATCGATTGAAACCTAAATAGAATCAGTTAATGTAATTGGTTCACATAATTAAACACAATAACGGGAAAAATGGAAGAAATCAATGTCACAAACAGAAATAGTTAGGGTTTAGGCATACATACAAAAATCAATCAAACATATAAAAAAATAATTAGATTAAACACTTGAAAGTTAGAAAACGCTTTTGAAGAGACTCAGGATGAACCATAATTTCAGAAAAAGTAAATGGAATCTAAAAAGTTAACCAAAATAGATGATTTTTGAGGGAAAGTACGAATAACACTCGAATAGTTTCAGATCTACAAAGATCTGAAAAGATTCAAGTAGTCGTAAGACTAGGGTTTTTCAAAAAACAATAGAGATGAGAGAAACTTGGTGAATAGTCATAGATTCGAACTAAATATAGGAGGAAATCAATGTCGCACCCTATTTTTGCAGCGGGGGTCAGGGTTTCGACATTCATTGGGACAACTCGTTTCCTTTTGGGAAAGGGGTACAGAAGTTGAAGAGTCTCCACCTAACGGATTTGAGGTGCATTACGGAATCTATTGCAAATAACTCATAAAAACTAGTTTGTGTTACAAGATATTGGGTAAGGGCTTGAAATTACCTTGAGGGGAAGGTGTTAGGCACCCCTCGAGGTCCACAACGGTGGGTCCTGGCCAAACTTATTTTGTGAATTAGTCATTTAACAAATAAAGCAGTCTAAGCACACATATGTATAAAAATAAAGGAAGTTCTAAGTCTATTAGCCTATAGGATCATATGTGTACAATACTGGTAAACCTTTGTCAACTAGAGGGGTTACACGTGGCGTTAGCGCACAGGTCATCATATCCTTTTACTATCCAATTACCCTCCCCTTAGCGGTTTTTATTAAACGAACTTTATGCGTGCATTAATCGTCCCTTCCTTATGGCCCTGACGGTGTTTAGGACCTCTAATTTAGGAAGTTCGAGACTCTCCTAAGGTGTTTAAAGGAGAAAATCTAAGTGACAACAAAGAACACATAGGATTGTCAAGTAAAAGAACAATTAAGGGGGGCTCACATTTACCTCCACAAACAAACAGTCAATTGCACATCTCAAACAACAGTATTTCAGATACTTTAAGAGTCCTAAAGCAAGATATCTAGGTGAGCATAACAAACAGAATATATGCAGCATTGTGTTAAAGCGACGTAGTGGAGACCTAATCAGTTTGCCTACTGATTTTAGGACTTGCTGACTCTGAGAAGTCGCAAATAGTTAAGCACAACATAGTTTTACAATTTGCAAGATTTCAATTATGCTACAGGCTTGCCTAGGCGTGGATCTGAGATGTCCTATAAGCATGATATCTAATTGTTAATCAAAATCTTAATACTAATAAGTGATTTTAAACAGGCAGTTTGAGTTCATTATTCCCTATAGGCATGTTGTCTAGGTGCTGAACATTACATAATTGATTTTGTACATTTATCTCTGTAAACATGTTATCTAAGTGTTGGGACTGCTTTTAAACTTACCCTTATAGACATGGTTGCTACTGATTTTATACAATATAGACATGGTATTTATGCGAGTGCAATACAAGTCCTAAAACATGGTTTCTAATGCACATAGGAGAACTTTATGAACATGATTATTAGGCAGAATTAATAACAACCTAGTGACAGGATTTCTAAGCAGGCATGATGTATGCAGAATTTTTTAGAAAAGCAGAAGTTTTAGAACAAACGATATGATGCCTATGGACATGTTTTCTAATGCACAAATGATCCTGAGAGCATGATTCCTAATGCAAGCAAATAGTCATAACAATCCTAAGAGCATGATTTCTACCTAATTTCCCCCCACAAAAATTATATGAAAATCCCTCCCTTTTTACTAATAACCCTAATATCTGTTTTACAAGAATTATTATTACAGACCATAAAAATTACAGAAATAAGTAATGTTATACTATAGGTTGCCTGGATAGGCCCAAAATAAACTTGGAGGACCAGGACTTCAACCAAATCCAAAGTATCATAATCTCATAGTGTTCAAGAGAGTGTCCTGGTGCGTCAAAGTTCCCAAGGTCCTAAGGGACCTCGGGCAATGCTCAGCCCAAGGATCCTTTAAAGAAAAACAGTTTTTGTGCAGTGTGGAAGAGCCAGTGTGTCAGAGTTCAGAGGAATCTCATGGATTCTTAGGCAGTACACACACTGGAGGGGCAGGACCCTAGATAATTCTAAGAGTAGGAGTGAAAAAGTAGTGTTTAGGGAATAGAAATGGTTTGAAGAAAACAGTTAAGAAGTGAAAACAGTTTAGAAGCATTCTGAAAACAAAGGCTTCATCAAGCAAATAGCAGACACAGTCACAAAGTTTTAAAGCAAAGGTTCATATTGCCCAGATTTAACTTAGTTCATTAGTTAACATTAGGTGGGCACATAGCATGCTGATATCAAACAACTATACAAATATGGGGTAGCAGGGGTTAGGAACATATAAATACTTAAGCAAGGACGTATGAAACCAATCAGAAACAAAAGCATGCTGATCAACACAAAGTAAATTGACATATTATGACACCCAACTTCCATATCACTTAATAGGATCTAATGATGCTAATTAGAAGTAATAGACAGTAAGCACATAAGTTTAAAGAGCTAGAGCACATAGCAGAAGTAATCATACTGACTTAAAGTAGTAGACAGGAAGAACACAGAACTCAAATAGTGGGGTGGTCATGCTAACAGTTCATAGAGAGGATAAGGATTTAATTACACAGAAGTGGTTATACCAGTTGAGGTCAATGGACAAGAAGGATAAGAGTCTAAATGCCTAAGTAAGCATGCTGCTTTAAGGCAATAAACAGGCTAGGATTGAAGCTTAAACATAGAAATAGACATGCTGATTAAAGCAATAAACAGGAAAGGATTGAAGCTTAAACACAAAAATAGACATGTCGATTAAAGCAATAAATAGGAAAGATACAGAGTTAAACACAGATGTAGACATGCTAAGTGAAATACAGAAGAGGCATGGATTCAACAGAAGTAAATCAACATATGAGAGAGCACATAGGTTCAAGCTTCATAGTATAATAAACGACATTAGGAATAGGAACATACCAGTTAAAGGAAGCAAAAAATAGAAGGTGAAAGTATGCAGGATTCAGTGATCTAGCCTTGTCTTTCAGCCGGCTAGGCAGTACAATGAACACAAGTAGCAGAGAGATGATAGCAAAGTGTGTGAGTGTGTTTGTGAACTATTGTTCGTCCCTTTTAGAGGTAGAATAAGAGTGTATATATAGCACTTAGGGAGTAGAACAAATAAGGTAAAGAAAATCAGAATTCAATTAATTAAGGATAATCACATAATCAATTCCCATAAAGGAGTCCGGAATAGACCCTTTAATTTGGGGGTAGTCAATTAACGGTCACAACAAGAGGTTTAATTAAGGAAAATAATCCAAAACCATGACATAGAAAGAGTCAGAAAAAATACCCAAACTTCTGTTCATTAATTAAGGCAAGTAAAATAGGGACGGGTCACAAATAAAGAAAAGTTTCAGCACACAAATTATAACATGGTAATTAATATGAACTAATCAGTAAAAAAATCTTCAAAAAATGTTGATTTTATGGGAAAAGAATTACTCATATTCTCTAAATAGAAATCGACTAAGTAAACCTCATAGAAATACAAGATTAACAAGAAAATCAGGTTCTCACCAGAGATCAATTAGGGCAAAAATCCCAAAGAATACTAGTTTTAACAGATAAAACATTTGAATCCAAGAGATGGAATAAATGGATATGGTTGGCATCGCAGAAATAACCAAAAAATATCAAAAAGATATCAGCTTATCACACACAATCGTCTAGGGTTTGAACATTCATGCGAAAATTAGTCAAGATGATAAAGAAACAATTAATTAAACAATGAGAAGTTAGAAAAATCTTTGAAGCAAAGTCTAGGATGAACCCTAGTTTTAGAAAGAGTGATTAAAAATCGAAATAGTTAATTGAAACAAGAGATTTTAAACAAAAACACCTAATAACATTCGAATCACCTCAGATCTATAAACATCTGAGAAGAATCGACAGAATCGAACTAGGGTTTTCAGAAAATAGTAGAGATGAACAAAATAGGTCAAAAACCTATGGATTCGTAATAAAAACAAGAGGAAATCCTTACTTACAAACGAAAATGGCCTGAGACAGGACGGTAAACAAGTTTCAAATCAGAACAGGTTGGCTTTCCTTGAGATCTTCTCAAGGACCCATGAAATCGAAGAGCCATGGAGTATAGGAGACCAGTGGTGGTCGAAGAAGGCACGAAAACACCATAGAAGGGAGGTTCTCGCCGGTGACGGCGATTAGGGTTAGGGTGAGTTGAGAGAGAGTTGGAGGGGTGAGAGAAGCGGGTGACGGCAGATTGAGAGAAATGGGAGGGGTTAGGGTTAGTTAGGGATTAATTATGGTAAGTTTAATCGTGGACTAAAGAGGGTTATTAGGTCGGGTGTATGCAGATTGGGCCTAAGGGGTTTTGGGATGGTTTTTTTTTGGGTTAATATTAAGGGATTTTGGGCTGGTATTAAAAGGGTTAAGTCTGAAATAAAAAGGGCTATTTGTTAAATACCCAAATAATTGATAAAAATATTTTATAAAAATAATTAACTGATTATAAAAATAATTTTCATGCATAGAAATGCTTTAAAATAATTACTCAATATTTTTAAAATGCAACAAGCTATTTTCTAGTAAAATAATGCAATAATGCATACACGGGCTATAATCGCAAAGTTATTGCAGTTGTAACCAAAAATAGAAATACGGCTACTCATGAAATAATGTGAGCTTAATATGAATATAAATAGCAAAATCAAACCATGAAATTGTTATAAAGCCCTTTGTGATGCAATTTGTAATTATTTATATGAGTAAAATACTGGGATAAAATTTTATTTTTTTTAATGTAGAAATTCTAGAAAAATATCAATTGATGTTAATGCATAGTTTTGAAGGTATATATGCATTTGAAAAATATTATACAGAAAAATTGGGTATCAACAATCAGTACTCAAAACGAGAATGGCCCTAGATAGGCCAGTAAACAAGTTTCAGGCAAGAACATGTTGAATCTCCATGAGATTTTCTCAAGGATCCATGTAATCGAACAGCCAGGAAGCATAAACGGTTGGTAATGGTAGGAGACTAATCAGAATCTCCATCGATAGGAGCTTTTCACTGGTGAAGATGATTAGGGTTAGGGGTAGGTCGAGAGAGAATTGGAGAGGTTAGGGAAATCAATGACGGCGGAATGAGAGAATGAGGGGAGGTTAGGGTTGGTTTAGAGATTAATATGGTAAGGTTTAATGTGGACCATTGATCTAAAAGATCAACGGCCACGATTTGATGGGGGTTTGGTCGGGTAGGTGCAGATTGGGCTTAAGGTGAATTGGGCTGGTACTATTAAGTGGTTTGGGCTGGTATTTAAAGGGTTAGGTCCGAAAAGTTAATGAAATTAAAAGGGATGTTTGTTAAATACCCAATTAATTGATAAAAATAATTAACAGATTATAAAAATAGTTTTCATGCATAGAAATGTTTTAAAATAATTACTCAATATTTTAAAAATACAACAGGCTATTTTCTGATAAAGTAATATAATAATGCATAGATGGGCTATAATTGCAAAGTTATTGCAATTGTAACCCAAAAATGTAAATGTGGCATTTGTGAAATAATTAGGCTTAGTGTTAATATAAATAACAAAAGGAAAACGTAAAATTGTTATAAAATTATTTGTAGTGCAGTTAATGGTTATTTATATAATAAAATACTGGAATAAATTAATTAAAAATCCTCAAAAATACAGAATTTATGGGAAAATATTATTGATGTGAATGAATGGTTTTGGAAGTATATATGCATTTTGAAAATATTATAGGGAAAAATTGGGTATCAACAACGAAGTATCTTTTTTATGTTCTTGTTAGCCGCCCTAACCGCTCCGTTTGCCTTGGGGCGATACAGAGTGGAGTTTCGGTACATAATTTTGAACTGTTGGCATACCTCTTTCATCAAATGACTATTGAGATTAGCAGCATTGTCTGTGATGATCACCTTGGGAATTCTGAATCAGCAAATGATATTCGCATGAACAAAATCTACCACCGACTTGAAGGTTACAGCTTCAACCCACTGTCACACCTCCTTTTTCCACTACCCTCCAGATTAATGAAGGGGTAATAAAGGAGTTTTTTCCACTTTAAGTGAAATTATTCAGATTTGGGATTTATTTTAGTTTCAGAGTCGCCACCCAGTTTTTGACGATGTTCCAGGACACCGTGTTATTTAAAAATCCCAAACCGAGGAAATTTTGACTCTGTTTTGATTTGTTTGCGACCAGAAATCCGAGTAAGGAATTATGTTAACCCGGGAGAAGGTGTTAGGCACTCCCGAATTCCGCGGTTCTAGCACGGTCGCTTAACTATTAATATTTGGCCTAAATTGTCCGATTATTTATATTAGCCTATTGTGCATTTAGCCGTTTTTATTTCCAACCGCTTTTAATATTTATGGATTTATCTTGAAACAAGTCACGATGAAGTGCACTTGTTTGTCTTTTGGACACATTATAACTACGCCGCATGAAATGCACCCGTAATTACAACATGTGATTTTTATTATAATTTGAAGATGAAGACGGGGACATGAGTTGTCGCTCCCGAGTGTAGGTTATGGTAGTTTTGGTATAATATTTGATTTTTTATCAAGTTTCAAGCTAAAGGTCTTGTTCTTCCTGAAAGACTGCCTAAATGATGTTCACTAAAGACGACATGTTTCGGGCTATGGCCATATTTTAGCCCCAGATTGTTTCAACTCTTTTGGACAATCCTAATCGTGGCTAGTTTACAAAAAAAATAGGATAGGAAACTACGCGTTTATAACGAAAGTCATGCCATCATATAGAGAGAGTCCAAGTATTAATTTGCAAATCATTTATTTAAACAGTCAAATAAGCATATATAACTATGGTGCGGTCTTTAATGGATTCCTAAACGAATTAAATTTATGCTATTTAATTTCATATCTACTGAAAATTATTTGACGGTTTTGCACACGTTACAGTAAATTCCAGAACATATAAGGCGAATGGAAGAGGCAGATTTCTATTTACATTTTTTCTTAAGCATTACTGGATATAAGGTGTTTATAAGCTTCATACGAGCGCCTTTGAACCATAAACTTTATACCTATTCACCAGACAGTTTGAAAGCTAAGATTTTTTTCTTTTTTGTTATCTTTTGTAAAATCGCAGGAATTTTTGTGAAGAAAAGCAAGCATTTTTTCAAATCTGGAGCTCTCAAGATGAACTCTTTCAATCACACGTTTATATTGAGGTTTTTTACAAAAAAAAGAAAGGGAAGGGGTTTTTGACCATAAACAGTTAATAACAGTAATTATCAAAAGGAAAAGCTGACTTAGGTTTATGAAATAGAAAAGACATAAACCCAAATGTAATTTTAGTTCAGTCTGTTCTTTACAGCTGATGCATAAGAAAATTAATTTATTACATCCTTGTTTTCTACTGTACATTCCCAATAGTAAATGTAAATATAACCCAAAAGAATGGTGTAGATTCATTGCTGCTTTTGTGTGAGCTGATAATCCATATTCTTCTGGCTATTTTTCTTAGCAACCAGACGACTGACTTGATAGACACATTCCTTAGGCATTTCTTAAGACATGATTCTGACCATTTATTGGGTTCAGATTCATGTCCTAATACCTTTGTAACGATAATCTAATTACTCTACAACTGTTTATGCATTATTATTGGGTGAATCTGACCATGAATGGGTCAGACTTTCCATCTCATAATGCCACATTAAACTAAGTTTAGATCTCTATAGATACTTGCTATCTGAGTCCCTTTACTGATCAAAAGGACACAAATAAAAGCATTTTAACTACTAGTCCAAAATTGCTTTTAGGAAGTAATACCAATAGGTTTCTTAAGCATTTGCAGGATGAGTCGTACCATAAAGGGGTTTGACCCAACCTTAATGATTTTCTTGCATCATTTTTGACAAAATAGGTTCTTGCCTTTCATAGACTGAATCTGACCATGGAAAGGGGTCAGATTCAACTCCATGAAGGTCCTATTCATCTCATAATTGTTCTATGATTTTTGATTCTTTGGGCATTCTGGAGAAGGTGATTCTGACAATTTGAAGGGTTCATATTCCCTACTCTCAAGCCACTGTTGGTACCCTTTTTTTACCCTTAAGGGGTGACAAACTACTGTTTAAACACCTAAGATGGGGTGAATTTGACCATTATAGAGGGTCAAATTCATCTATCCTAGTGTTGTTTCATAAAAATATTTAGATATTTAAACCTAAACTAGACCAGAATTTAAGCATATTTATATGATGAACTTAACCATTAGAGGTTAAGTTCATTACCCTTTGATGCTATTTTCCAACCCAAACATTGATTGCACAGTCATATAACAAACAGTTCTAAAACAGACTTATGTAAAAGTCAGAGATTTAGAAAAACTGAACAAACATAATGTGTTACTCCCCATACATGCATATAAGTGTATATAGAAACAGGTCTAAACAGATAGAAGTATAGATTCATGGAGGAAGGGAAAACAGATTTCACATTTTTTGATATTTCATAAAAAAAACTCAGTTTTACATACCTTTAGAGTAAGACAACAACATAAAAACTTGACCAAATAAAGGCCAAGAAAAAGGAATCAGCAGAAAAGAAGAGAAAGCCCAGCAGCAACAAATAGCAAACCCACAGTAGAGAAAACCCAGGGAAAGATGATTTTTTTGAATACCCAAATGATTGAATAAGAACAGCAACCAAAACCAAGTCTTCTAGGATAGAAGATCACAGCTACAAGACAACCTAAGCTCACATTGTTTCCCACTCCTACTGTAAATCCTTTTTGCTTCTGTTTTCCAAGTTATTAGTAGTCAAAGTTGTATTTTTCAGTCCAAAGGATTAAGAGAAGAGTCTAATAAAATATATTCTAGAGGTAAAAAGTGTGTGTATATATAGGGACATTTGGGATAGGATAT
>ML387102.1:166247-177571 GCA_005239525.1 Nicotiana knightiana | reverse complement strand
GTTTTCGACGTAGGTTTTACTGCCTGTGCGTAATCCATGGGTTTTTGGATGTTGTTTGTTGTCTTAGGGGGTTGGGTAGTGGTGGTGGGTGGTTGTGGAGGTTTCCCCGTCGTTGGTGGTGGCTCGCCATTGGCCGGAGTGGCCATGGCAGTGTTCGCGAGGGAGCAGTTAGGGTTTAGGCTCGAGGTGCTGGTTTAGGTCAGACATTTATACAATTGTTAGTTTCTGTGGTAACTTGATTCTCCTTCCCGTAAGTATTTTCTTTCGTACCTATTTCAGCAATAATACCTTCCGTACCTATTTGGGTAGTAATTTCTTCCATGCATGTGTGGGCGGTGTTACCTGCTTGGGAGATTCCCTTATCTCGTAATTCTTCCACCTCTATTTTCTTGTTGTAGTGTACCACAGAGTTTATATTTCTTGCGGTCTGCTTATCGCCTTTGATTTGTTGAATCGCCCATTCATAGGGGAATTTAATTACTTGATGCAACATGAAGGATATCGCTTTCATGTCGTGGATCCATGGCCTTCCCACAATCACGTTATAAGCCATGTCAGTATCGATGACTTGGAACCTGGTACTTTTGAGCACCCCCTTAGCATAAGTGCTAAGCTCAATTTCTCCTTGTGTTATAACCGTAGAGTTATCAAACCCTGATATGGCTCGTGCCCTTGGGATTACTTGATTCCTCAGTATCATTTCTTCCACGACCCTCAGCAAAATGATATTGACTGAACTTCCTGGATCAATCAATACTCTTTTTACATTAGTGTCATGAATAAGTAAAGATATTACTAGAGCATCGTTGTGCGGAAGCATCAATCTCTTGTTTTGTTAAGTCGTTGCCTTTTACCCCAGTAGTGAAAGCAGTCAGATGGTCACGTGGGTCAGTTGTTCCATCATATTTGGGAACGTCATGCATTTTAAACTTCTTGGGTGTAGGCAAGGGTGCCGCACATGGCTTCCAAGGTTGTTGAGAATATCTATCAACATCAATGCCTTTGATGATAGGTGGTACTCTAGGAATTTGTTCAATGCGATCGTTCTTCTCCTTCATCTGTTTATGCATGGTTAGCAGTAAATTTTGTAATTCTGAGTTATTAGATATACCTGGTCTCGTTTCGAGAGATTCATTAGGAGTATCTCCTCTTCCTGAGTTTGCCAACCCAGATTGAGGATTTTCCATGGTGATGGTATTATTGGGGGGTGGCGTCGGCGGTGTTGGTAACGCTGCAGATAATCCTCTCGCAAATTCTTGCAAAGCTTAGCTCACATACTCTGCAATCATTTGCTTTACACGATCTTGTTCCACAGTTTGATCATTATCACCATTGTTGTTATTGGATCTTTCTGGGGATTGTTCCGTTGAACCACGTAGGGTCCTGAAGGCGATGGAACTGGGGTTCCACTCATTTGTTGGTTGTTGTCGTTGGAGTTTGACATAGTTCAGAGTATATCACTTGAAAGGCAAACAAAGATTATCAGATTCCCGGTAACGGAACCAATTTGTTTAACCAAAGAATTAGACCCTTTGACTAAAGCTTATTTTCAAGATGAACACGGGTTACTGATAATCAAGGAAATGGAGAAAAATGAGTAATAAACAATATTGCAGAAATATAGAAAAGCGAAGTCAATTATATTCGAGAATCAGATGTCTTTACAAGTTGTATTCCCCTCCCTTATATAGGAGATTCCTATAACGTACAACTCTTGCTATGGTTGCTCATTAATGACTAATTATGACATTAATGAGGCGTTACAAAGGATAATGATAATTGGGGTACGGTTACATAACGTTCGAGTAATCAATTGTGGGTCTTTGAATCTGCCCGTAGCTTTGTCTAGATTCATCCTAACCGTGTCTCTCTCCTGTTTTGATCAAGTTGAGTTTCCCGTGGCTGATAAGCTCGAGGGTTTACTGAATCGTGCCTCTTTGTACCGTACCTCTTCAAAGAATCACATCCAGCTGTCGCATTTTCCTGGGTCCACATGACTCACTGAGTTGCCAAAAGATGGCTTACGTGTGAAACTCTTTTTTACCAATACACCGAGGGCCTCGGGTGAGTTTCGAATATGTTTAGGTTGTGTTGAGCTCGTTTTTCTTATGTTTCGACGTTGTTTCTTCAAGAATAAATGATATCATATTGAACAAATGATCTCCAATTTCTTTTTTGATTGAAGAATAGATTCGTATCGTAATTACGAACTTGTAGCAAAAAGGATCGTCGAATTTGGACATTCTATGAGGATTTTATGGTCATTTTATTAAGAATTAGGTTGCTAGATTTTTCAGATTAATTACGAAATTGCTACTGACAGCGTATTTAGAAATCTGCACTATTTGCAAATATTGAAACCAACATATCTCCTTCATTATAAGGTCAAATTGAGCGATTCGAAAGCCTAACTTGACTAAAATTAAGCAAGGAATCTATTGGAAGCATAAAAAGTGATTTTCGGGATCATTTGGAATGAGAAACAAGGCAGAATAGCTGGTAGAAAAATATATAAAATATGGGTTTGTTCATTCGGTCATATTTTGAGTTGGGGAGCTCGGATTAGGGCGATTTTGGAGGACATTTTCACTATAGGGGTTGGGGTAAGTATTCTCTACTCGGTTTTGATTATATTTCATGAATCTATCTTCGCTATTGGGATTTGATTGATGATTTCAAAGTGAAATTGAGGGAGTTAGGGTTTGAGTTTTGGAGAGTTTTCAGTGAGGATTTGAGGGACCAAACGGAGTTCGATTTTGATAAATTTTATATGGTTAGACTCGGGATAGGATGGAGATTTTGATTCTGCAATTGTTGATTGGTTTCGAGACGTGGTCCCCGGGGCGAGTTTTGGCCGATTTCGGATTTTTGGCATATTTTGTGGTTTTTATTGTGGAATTCGATTATTTATCCTATGTTGATAATAGTATTCTGATTATGGTTAGATTTGAAGCTTTTGGAGACCGATTCGAGGGACGAGGAAATCCCGGAGTAGGATTTCTACGCGATTAAGATAAGTAACAGTTTTAACTCTGGCTTTGAGGGTATAAACCCGGAGAATTTGATATTATGTGATTCTTTGGAGGTGATACTTGTTTAACCAAAGAATTAGACCCTTTGACTAAAGCTATTTTTAAGATGAACACGGGTTACTGATAATCAAGGAAATAGAGAAAAATGAATAACGGACAATATTGCAGAAGTATAGAAAAGTGAAGTCAATTATATTCGAGAATCAGATGCCTTTACAAGTTGTATTCCCCTCCCTTATATAGGATATTTTTATAACGTACAACTCTTGCTATGGTTGCTCATTAATGACTAATTATGACATTAATGAGGCGTTACAAAGGATAACGGTAATTGGGGTACGGTTACATAACGTTCGAGTAATCAATTGTGGGTCTTTGAATATGCCCGTAGCTTTGTCTAGATTCATTCTGACCGTGCCTCTCCCATGTTTTGATCAGGTTGACTTTCCCGTGGCTGATAAGCTCGAGGGTTTACTGAATCGTGACTCTTTGTTCCGTACCTCTTCAAAGAATCACATCCAGCTGTCGCGTTTTCCTGTGTCCACGTGACTGGCTGAGTTGTCAAAAGCTGGCTTACGTGTGAAACTCTTTTTTACCAATACAGATAGTCCCCCCACTTACCATATATTTAACGATTAATATTTGGTAAGTGGATATTCATTTATGGCGGGAATATTTTGCCGCCGCTTTTCCTCGAATCATTGTATCCTTCTCTGCATCATAGGCATCGTTTGTCTCTTCCATTTAATGCTGATACCACATATACTTTCCGGATTGGTTCTGCATTTACTCGGCACCTTTTAGGGCTTTTTGCGGCTGTGCCAGTCCCGAAGTGACATCTTCAATTATGAATTTTCATCATTATTTTTCTTTTTTCCCATGTTTGACGGTTGTCCTCAAGTTTAAATACCTTTCTTCTTTTCTTTGCTTCCACGAAACACTTTTCTAACTTTGTCTTTTGTAAAGAACTTTCTTCTTGCCTTTGTAAACATGTCTTCTTCAAACCAACCTCAGGGAGTAATAGATATTGAAAATTTAACGCCATCTTCTGCTCCGACTAGGAGTCGGAGGGGTGGTAGACTTAGAAGTTTAGGATCCACTCCTTCGAGGGATCCTCTTCTTCTCAGATAGTTTATTCTGCTTTCACTAGATCTCTAGTTTCTCCCAGGTTTAGGGTTTCTCGGTCTTTGTCTAGAGGTAGAGGTGAACGCCTTCGTGAACCTGGAGTTGATGAAATTGTCCCTGCTGAGTTTGTTTTTGCTAGGGATAGTCAAGTTCTTGTAGAACAATCTTCTTCTCTTGAAAGTGTCGAAAGGTATTCAACCCTTATAACTGAGGATCAGATTTCCCTTGTTCGTAGGGAGTGCTTTTGGAGGCCTGATTTCCCTATCTATATTCCGAACAGTAATCAAATAATTACGTCTTACAAGACGGTATATTATTTTGTTTATACGTACCCTTTCACTCTAGGGTTTAGACCCCCCATTGACCCAGTCATAATTGAAATTTGTCATTTTTTCATATCTGCTTAGGACAAGTTGGTCCGATTGTGTGGCNTTGTTGTACCTACTGTTGGTTTAGTGGGTGAAGAAAATCTTCCCTTCCCTGAGAAGTGGAATCGCGCACGTGAGTATGCTTTAGCTCACATTTATTTATTTTTCCTCGTTTTCACTTGAGATGTTTTATTAACACCGTATTTGTTTCTTCTTCTGTCAGCAATCATGAATACTATTGAGAATGTCTCCGGTATTCGTGATTGGGTAGAAAAATTATTGTTTGTTGCTCCTTTAGAAGAGAGATCTTGGAAGTACCTCGCCGGAAGATATGGTTGGCATGTAAAGACCCACGGCAAGTGAAGCTCTTGTTCTTGCTTCTTTCCTTACTCGAGTCTCTTCTTTGTTTGTCGTTTAACTTTTTCCCTTTTAATAGGGTTCTCTGCTCGTGGGGTGTCTGTTTCATCTATCCCGAAGATGTCTTTGGCTCAGGCCCAAGAAATTATTGTCAGTTCATCTTACTCGAAAAGGAAGATCGGTGTGTCTCGTTTCGTAGAAGAAGAAGAAGAAGAATGTGCTTTAGTACACAGGCCACAGAGAAGGCGGGTGGTTTCAGATGATGAGCTTACACCCTTGACCTTGCCTTCCGTGTCTGTGGTTGAGCCCTCTATCCTTGAAGATGTTTCACATTCCCCTATTCATGAGGGTGTCGATTTTTCTCCTGACGATGTTCCTTTGGCTGCTGTCTTTCCTGCTTCTTTGAGAGAAGTTGTCTCATCTGTTCCTTTGGCTATTTCGGCTTCTGTTGTTGCTTTGGCATAAATTCCTCGACTTTTCAATCCTCTGTGCCTGCTGCTTTTCCCGTGGCTTCTCCAGCTCCTCAACCCTCTGTGCCTGTTGTTGTTTCATCTTTGCCTGCTTCCATGCCTTCCGTTAGGGAAGTAGGGTTTTCCAGCAGAGAGATGCGCCAGGTGGTAATAGAGGTTCCAGCTGAGGGGAATCTTTTCAAGAAAACGGGTGAGCCCAAAGTGTGGCTCAAGCCTTTGATAGGTCCCTCTGAGAAAGCCAAGCTAGCCATCCATGGTGCTTTTACATGGGCCAATGAGGTCGTGCATACTTCTTTGAAGATATGATGCAAGTTATCCTCTTTCATTCTCGTATATGAAATGTACCATATCTGACTGGTTTATTTCTTGTAAATTAACCTTATAGGCATGGATCTTATGAAGAGGATTTCAAACACGGACCAGGAGACAAAAGAGTTGCAGGCCGATGCTGATAATTGAAAAGCACAGTATGATAGCCTAAGGATTGACATGGATGGTTTAGAAGAGGAAAGGAGTACCTTGAAGCGGCAGATGAGACTCATGGCAGCAGAACTGGCAGTAGAGAAGGCTTCTTCCAGTTAGGCTGATAAATACAAGAGTGTTCTGGAGTCTTCATTCGCTGAGCAGCTGTCCCGTGCCTCAGAGGAGATTAGAGACTTGAAAAACTTATTGGGGCAGAAGGAGGAATACTCAGGCGATCTCGTGCAATCACTCACTCGTACTCAATAGGACCTTCATAAGGCTTTAGACAAATCTCAAACTCTGGAGGAGTCGATTGTACCGTTAAGGGCCGCCCATGAAGCTGTNAAAGTCCCCAAATGACAACTTAGGGGCACCTCAATGTATATATATAAAAATTCCATACGGCTAAGTATAAGTTAATACTTAGTTTTTTGCTTAGCCGTTTTAATATATTAATGCTAATATGACTTTTGTTGAGTTTTTGTTTCATTCTTTAAGTCTTTTGCATGCTTCATTTTTTTAGGTTTTAGTTTTACCTCTGAATTTTTCATGTAGAATGCTTTAGATTACTCGTACCTTTTTGTAATAGGCACGGTGTCATATTAAACATGTGCCTTTTTGTAGTAGGCATAGTTTATGGAAGAGGTCCCTTTATAATTGTCATGAAGAAGACGTCTCAACTTCATGATAATGCAATAGAGTGATAGGAATTTTACACATGTTTAAGAATGTTTCCAAGGAAAGTTTTTTGTTTGAACTTCCATGACATTTTACATGTATTTGGTTATCGTCAAAACCTCATGTTTGCAACTGTTTTTGTTTAACAGATTTGATATACTCTTGTATTTTGTAACTATTTTTCATAGGTAAACACTTTTCAATATTAATACAAGGAAACAACTGTTTTTTACTAGTACTAGTTTTTATAAAGATTGGGGTTTTTACCCACAACTGTTTTGGAAACAGTTTTCTAATAAGTACGAGGGAAATATTTTCTTATTCGTAACTGTTTTTATTGGATAACAGTTTCTTGAACAAATACAAGGATTTAGATCTTTTATCCATAACTATTTTATTTGAGAACAGTTTTTTGAATGAGTACATTGATGATGACATTTTACCCCTAACTATTTTTGTTACAACACCTTTGAATAAGTATAAAGATGTACTTTTCTTTCTCGTGACTAATATTTTTCCTTTCAACCTGAATATGTTCGAAGGTTTTTGCTTTTTGCATTAGGCTTTGTGTTTGGATGACTCTTTTGATTTCTTTCGATTCCGCTCGTGTCACTTGTCTTGTTGGGTAGATAGGTTNGATGATGACTGCTTAACCCTTTAAAACGTCCATCAGAAAGTGTAACCCTAGACCGGGAATTGTGTTATTTCCTCGCGTCTTTACAGGTCTAATATCATCATCTGGTGATGGGTTAGCTTTATGCCTATCATCTAAAAAAGTTAGTAAATTTTTTAAAAGTTCTAAATGAAATCGAACGTTTGATACCTGACAGGGGGTATTCTTTTCCTTAGAATTAATACTTATTTAAGTGGATGGCGTTCCAGTTTGTTGGTAGAACTCTGTCGTCCATAGCTTCCAACTCATAGGCGCCTTTCCCAACTATGCCTCGGATTTTGTAAGGTCCTTCCCAGTTTGGATTTAGCTTTCCTGCACCTGCTTCTTTTGTTGATTGGAAGACTTTTTTGAGGACGAACTCCCCAATCTTGAAGTACCTGAGATGAGCTTTACAGTTGTAATAATGCTCTATGATTAGTTTTTGAGCTGCCTTCCGTATCAATGCTGCTTCTCTCCGTGGTTCGAGCAGGTCCAGGTTGGTCCTCAATTCATCGTCATTTTCTCCCTCTATGGCAGTTGAGAACCTTATGCTTGGTTTGCCAACCTCCACATGTATTAAGGCATCTAAGCCATAAACAAGTGCGAACGGAGTTTCTCCCGTGGCTATCTTTGAAGTTGTTCTGTATGCCCATAGTATCGCCGGTAACTCATCAGGCCAGTTTCCTTTGGTTTTATCCAGCCGCTTCTTTATATTGTTGATGATGACCTTATTCGTTGACTCAGCTTGACCATTATCCACGGGGTGGTACGGCATTGAAGTGATCTACATTTTCCAACTTTCGAAGAATTCTATGATTTGCGAGCCTATGAATTGTGGGCCATTATCGCACACGGTTTCCTTTGGTATTCCAAAGCGGCATATTATTTTTCGCCATAAGAAGCGTTTAACTTCCTTTTCTCGCACTTGTTTGAATGCTTCTGCCTCTACCCATTTTGTAAAATAGTCGGTAATCACGAGTAAAAATCGTACCTGTCCTTTAGTTGTGGGAAGAGGTCCCATTATGTCCATCCCCCATTTCGTGAAAGGCCATGGGGATATTATTGGATGCAATAATATCGTTGATCGATGCCTGTTATTGGCAAACCTTTGGCACCTGTCACATTTTGATACGAAGTTCTCGGCTTCTTCTTCCATCTTAGGCCAATAGTATCCAGCTCTGATTTGGGTTTTCACTAAGGATCTCGCCCCTGAGTGATTTCCACAGTGTCCTTCGTGGACTTCTTTCATCACAAATTCCGTTTGGTTAGGTCCGAGGCATTTAGCTAGGGGTCCTCCGAACATCTTGCGATAAAGTGAGTTGCGAATAAGGAAGTAGCGTGCAGCTTTGCTGCGACGTGCTTGAGCTGCTTTCCTGTCTTTAGGTACAGTGCCATTCTGCAAAAAATTAAGAATTTCGTTTCTCCAGTCCCAGGTTAAGTTGTTGAAAGTTACCTCATTCATGTCCTGGTCTATTATTGAATGAAATAGTTGAACGACAATTGTATTGTCTTTGTTCGTTACTTCCGTGACTGCTGCGAGGTTAGCTAATGCATCTGCTTCTGCATTTTCCTCTCTAGGTATTTGCATTACCTTCCATGTTTTGAATTGTCTCACGAGCTCTCGTGCTTTTTCAAGATACTGTTGCATTCTAGTCTCTCGAGCGATGTAAGTCCCCTGTATCTGATTTACTACCTGTTGGGAGTCGCTGTTGATCACAATTTGCTCGATTGAGAGCTCCCGTGCGAGTTCAAGCCCTGCAATAACAGCTTCGTACTCTGCTTCATTGTTAGTTATAGGATAACACTTGATAGCTTGCCGTGTCTTTTCACCCGTGGGTGATATTAAGACTATGCCTAAGCCGGCACCTTTTATATTTGAAGAACCATCAGTGAAAAAGGTCCATAGGCCTGGTTAGCACCGTTAAACAGTTGTAACTCTTTTTCTACTTCAGGTACAATGCTATTACTAAAGTCAGCAACAAAATCAGCTAGTATTTGAGGCTTAATCGCAGTTCTAGGCTGATAGATTATTTCATGCTCACTTAATTCTATGGCCCACTTGGCTAATCTTCCTGACAATTCCTGTTTATGCAGAATATTTCTTAAAGGATATGAGGTCACAACGGTGATTGGGTGGCATTGAAAATATGGTCGTAATTTTATTAGATGCCGTTATTAAAGTTAAGGCTAACTTTTCCAGATGTGGATATCTAGTCTCAGCATCTAGAAAAGTTTTACTTACATAATAGATAGGTGATTGTATACCTTTTTCTTCTCTTACCAGTACTGCACTTACAGCAATTTCTGAGACATCCAGGTAGATGTACAACCGCTCCCCTTCTTTTGGCTTTGAAAGCGGTGGTGGTTTCGATAGATAAATCTTCAGATTCTTGAAGGCTTGCTGACATTCTTCAGTCCATTCGAACTGATTCTGCTTTTTGAGAAATGAGAAGAATTTAAAACTTTTTTTGGAAGACTTAGAAATAATCTTCCTAAAGCTGTTATTCTCCCTGTTAGTCTTTGAACTTCCTTTTTATTTGTTAAAATATCAGGTATTTCCTCTATAGCTTTAATTTGAGCGGGATTTACCTCTATTCCTTTGTTCGATACAAGGAAACCAAAAAATTTACCTGATTGCACTCCAAAAGCGCATTTCTCTGGATTTAACTTCATATTATATCCGCTTAAAATATCAAAAGCAGTAGAGAGATGTTGGAAATGGTCTTGTGCTTGTGTTGATTTTACCAACATATCATCAATATAGACTTCCATCGTTTTTCCAAGATGTTCTTGGAACAATTTAGTCACTAACCTTTGATAGGTGGATCCAGCGTTTTTCAAGCCAAAAGGCATAACTTTATAACAGTAAGTCCCCCTGTTTGTAATGAAGGAAGTTTTTTCCTCATTTGAGGGATTCATTTTAATCTTTTTATAACCAGAATATGCATCTAAGAAGCTCAATAATTCATGACCTGATGTGGTATCAATCATTTGATCTATATGTGGAAATGAGAATAAATCTTTGGGGCATGCTTTATTTAAGTCAGTATAATCTACGCATACTCTCTACTTGCCATTCTTTTTAGGTACTACCATGGTGTTTTCTAGCCAGTTAGGGTACGTTACCTCTCGTATCGAACCAATCTTCAAGAGTTTTTGTACCTCTTCGTCGATCACTTGGTTCTTGAATGGTCCTTGCTTTCTTTTCTTCTCTTCAAGCGGGGCCCAGCCTCGTGCCTATATACACTTTCTGCTCAGGCTTTTTTTAAGATAATGGAACAGCTTCGAGCTCCTCCGTAGTTGTTTTGATGTGCTCATCCTCCTCCGGTTCATGAATGACGTCCGATCTGGAATCTGCATCTGTGTGGTATAGTACACCTTCCGTGGTAACTTGATTCTTCTTCTCGTAAGTATTTTCTTTCATAACTGTTTCAGTAATAATACCTTTCATGCCTATTTGGGTAGTAATTTCTTCCATGCTTGTTTGGCGGCGTTACCTGCTTGGATGATTCCCTTATCTCGTAATTCTTCCACCTCTATTTTCTTATTGTAGTGTACCACAGAGTTTATATTTCTTGCGGTCTGCTAATCGCCTTTGATTTGTTGAATCCCCCATTCAGAGGGGAATTAAATTACCTGATGCAACGTGGAGGGTATTGCTTTCATGTCGTGGATCCATGGCCCTCCCACGATCACGTTATAATCCATGTCAGTATCGATGACTTGGAACCTGGTACTTTTGTGCACCCCAGCATAAGTGTTAAGCTATATTTCTCCTTTTGTTATAGCTGTAGAGTTATCAAACTCTGATATGGCTCGTGCCCTTGGGATTACTTGATTCCCCAGTAGCATTTCTTCCACGACCCTCAGCAAAATGATATTGACTGAACTGCCTGGATCAATCAATACTTTTTTTTTAGTGTCATGAATAAGTAAAGATACCACCAGAGCATCATTGTGCGGAAGCATTAATCCACCGATATCTGCATCATCGAAGGTTATATTGTCTTCTTCTATATTTTCACGAGCCCGTTTTCCATGTGTAATTGTGAAATTTGTGGTTGTTTTGCAGATCACTCCGTTTACTTCTTCACCTCTGTGTATCACGTTGACGGTTCGTTTTGGAGAAGGAGGCTTTGGGGGCTCCTGCATGTTCCTCATATATGCATGTTTACCTTTA
>ML387102.1:136681-166156 GCA_005239525.1 Nicotiana knightiana | reverse complement strand
TGTTAAATAGCCCTGTTTCAATAAATTTTCTACTTCACCTTGTAAAAATCTGCAATCCGCAATTTTGTGCCCATGATCGTTGTGGAATTCACACCAGTGATCCGGGTTCCTTCTACTTGGATTTGACCGCATCTCTTTGGGACACTTAACCTTGTCTCCTATGTTCCTCAATATTAAGACAAGTTCAGTAGTACTTATATTAAAGGTATGATCCCCAATTTGGGTATTACCTCTAGGTCGTTCATCTCGATTTTTTCTGGATCTAGACGAGGATGAGGCTACGTCTCTTCCTTGTGGTCTATAGTCCAACCTAATATTTTCAAACCTGGGGCAAATATCACGTCCCGAGGGTCCTAAGTAAGGATCGTACCTGTTTTTACCGGATCTTCTATCTGATTCAGGACGTCTGGATCTGGAATGATCTTCATCTCTTGAACGAGCAATGATATCTTCTTCCATTCTGAGTTTAGTACTATACCTGTTATATACATCGTTCCATGTTGTAGCGGGGAATTCTCTTAGACTTTCCTTAATTCGACTCGTGGCTTCTGACCTTTTATCGTTTAGGTTGCTTGCAAATGCCATGGCTGCCCAATTATCACGCACCCTGGGTAACTGCATTCTTTCTCGTTGAAACATGTCTACAAACTCACGGAGTAGTTCCGTGTCTCCTTGTTTTATTTTGAATATGTCTTCCATTCTCCTCTCAACTTTTTGTGCACCAGAGTGTGCTTTTATAAACGAATCTGCAACCTCAGCAAAAGAGTCAATAGAATTTTCAGGGAGAAGAGAATACCAGGTTAGGGCCCCTTTGGTAAGTGTTTCCCCAAATTTTTTGACAAGGACTGATTCAATCTCTTGTTTTGTTAAGTCGTTGCCTTTTACCCCAGTAGTGAAAGCAGTCACATGGTCACGTGGGTCAGTTGTTCCATCATATTTGGGAACGTCAGGCATTTTAAACTTCTTGGGTATAGGCAAGGGTGCCGCACTTGGCTTCCAAGGTTGTTGAGAATATCTATCAACATCAATGCCTTTGATGATAGGTGGTACTCCAGGAATTTGTTCGATGCGATCGTTCTGCTCCTTCATCTGTTTCTGCATGGTTAGCAGTAAATTTTGTAATTCTGAGTTATTAGATATACCTGGTCTCGTTTCGAGAGATTCATTAGGAGTATCTCCTTTTCCTGAGTTTGCCAACCCAGATTGAGGATTTTCCATGGTGATGGTGTTATAGGGGGTGGCGTAANAGGGATTGTGCCCTTGAACCACGTGGGGTTCTTGAAGGCGATGGAACTGGGGTTCCACTCCTTTGCTGGTTGTTGTCGTTGGAGTTTGACATAGTTCAGAGGATATCACTTGAAAAGCAAACAAAGATTATCATATTCCCGGTAATGGAACCAATTTGTTTAACCAAAGAATTAGACCCTTTGACTAAATCTATTTCTAAGATGAACACGGGTTACTGATAATCAACGAAATAGAGAAAAATGAATAACAGACAATATTGCAGAAATATAAAAAAGCGAAGTCAATTATATTCGAGAATCAGATGCCTTTACAAGTTGTATTCCCCTCCCTTATATAGGAGATTCTTATAACGTACAACTCTTGTTATGGTTGCTCATTAATGACTAATTATGACAATGAGGCGTTACAAAGGATGACGGTAATTGGGGTATGGTTACATAACGTTCGAGTAATCAATTGTGGGTCTTTGAATCTGCCCGTAGCTTTGTCTAGATTTATTCTGACCGTGTATCTCCCCTATTTTGATCAGGTTGAGTTTCCCATGGCTGATAAGCTCGAGGGTTTATTGAATCGTGCCTCTTTGTTTCGTACCTCTTCAAAGAATCACATCCAGCTGTCGCGTTTTCCTGTGTCCATGTGACTGTCTGAGTTGCCAAAAGCTGGCTTACGTGTGAAACTCTTTTTTACCAATACAATACCCATGTTAGGTGACGGGCGTGTGGGTGTGCACCACGAGAGATTGAGACTTGGTCTGTCCCATGAGGCTGTGAAGCCTAATAACCATTATCTATGTTTATGCATTTACTTGTTGGTGAACTTGTATGTCTTCATGTTAGAGATCATGTTTAGGCTTCATTCATGCTCACGTTATTTGTACTCAGTCACATAAATTATTGTACATGTTTACCTCAGTCTCTATTATTTTGCTGATATGTTGTGATACTTGATGTGGGATGTGTCCCCTTATTTGTGGTGCATTGTGAGGCTGGAGAGGTACATGACTGAGTGAGGCCGAGGGCCTGGTTGTGAGGATATTAATACCATAGCGCGTGAGCTATCCGCGTAGCACGTGAGCTGACCGTGCGGGTCCAGGTATTGATACCATAGCGCGTGAGTTGTCCGCGTAGCACGTGAGCTGACCGTGCGGGTCCAGGTATTGATACCATAGCGCGTGAGTTGTCCGCGTAGCACGTGAGCTGATCGTGCGGATCTAGGTAATGATATTATGGCATGTGAGTTGTCCGTGCTTAGTGCTTGGGATTTGGGAGCCCCTCCGGTACATGACTGAGTGAGGCCGAGGGCCTGGTTGTGAGGATATTAATACCATAGCGCGTGAGCTGTCCGCGTAGCGCGTGAGCTGTCCGCGTAGCACGTGAGCTGTCCGCGTAGCACGTGAGCTGATCATGCAGGTCCAGGATTTGATACCATAATGCGTGAGGTGTTAGCGTAGCACGTGAGCTGGCCGTGTGGATCCAGGTATTGATATTATGGCATGTGAGCTGTCTGTGCTTAGCGCTTGGGCTTTGGGAGCCCCTCCAGAGTCTGTACACACCCCTAGTGAGCGCAGAGTGTTGAGTGCGAGTGTTGAGTGATCGAGTGACATTGCTGTGAGGTTGCATTTACTTTTGTTGTTGTTGCAACTTACCTGTTAATTTGTTTGTAATATTTGTTGATTATGGAATTTACCTGTTTATTTCTGTTTATTTCTGTTTATTTGAAAATGTGATAATAAATAATTGAATTATTTTACTTAGCTCGTCACTACTACTCAGTTCCTTAGTTATTTCTGTTACTACTGAGTCGGTTGTACTCATACTATACCCTACACTTTATGTGCAGATCCAGATGATTTAGAGCGCGACGATCGTTGAGTTCAGCTATCTGTGGAGATTGCAAGGTAGCTGCTAGCATCCGTAGGACCTTGTTACTCGTTTTGTCATATCTTCTTTTGGACAGTTAGACAGTTTATATATCTTAGTTCATAGTTTTTAGACGCTCGTGACTTAGTGACACCCCGATGTTTGGGGGTCGTTTCCGTATTTTATATTATTTATATTTAGAGTTGGTTTAGTTTATCAGGAATTAAATTATTGGAAATATTTTATTATTTTTTTATAATCAAATTAGTAGTAATATTTTGGGAAATAGGCTTGCCTTGTAACACGATAGGCGCCATCACGACCATGGTTAGATTTTGGGTCGTGACAAGTTGGTAACAGAGCCTAGGTTACATAGGTCTCACGAGTCATGAGCGGGTTTAGTAGAGTCTTGCGGATCGGTACGGAGACGTCTATAGTTATCTTTGAGAGGCTGCAGAACCTTTAGGAAAATTTCAAATTCTTGGATTTTTATCGTGCGGCATTGATTCAACTTGAAGTGTAACCCTTTGAATTCCTTCCACGCATTCGTATGTGCACATGAGCGCCCCGGTATCAGTTGTGCATCGATGACTTATGATTCCCTAGATGAGGTGCGAGATGTGATTTCTGTGTGTTGATGTTGGGCCAGTCTGGAGGACTTGAGGCCATATTTTGACTGTACCTTGAGCACTGAGGTGTTGATTGTGTGAGCGCGTGCTTGTGGACTTATATGCCTGGTAGTGTCCCTATTAGTGGAAATGGTGGTTGGATGGATATGTGATGAGTATGATGTGACCGCGAGATGAGTTTACATGATTTGAATGTGATGAGAAGGTATTGCTGAAGGTTTCACCTAATTGAGACTCCAGGTATATTTTTAGACTCGTACGAGGACGAACGTTTGTTTAAGAGATGGAGGATGTAACGGCCCGGCCTATCGTTCTGAGAGTTATAGCCTCGTTTCCCCTATTTATACTTCTTTATGTATTTTTCATCTGTATTGAGTTGTATCGAGTTGGTAGGCTTGGGTCCGGAGTAGTCTTGGAGTGAAATGAGACACTTAGTCTCTTAGTTAGAAAGCTAAGTTAGAAAAGTCAACCGGAAGTTTACTTATGAGTAAACGAATTCGGATTTGGATTTTTATGATTCAGTTAGCTTCGTTGGGTGATTTTAGACTTAGGAGTGTGTCCGGAATGTAATTTGGAGGTCCGTGGTAGAATTAGGCTTGAATCCGAGGTTGATTCGGTGTTTTGGTGTTGTTTTGGGTGTTCCGAAGGTTCGATTAAGTTCGGGTAGTGATATATGACTTGTTGGAATTATTTCTGGAGGTCCCGAGGGCCTCATGTGAGTTTCGAATAGGTTTGGGTTGTGTTGCGCTCGTTTTTCTTATGTTTCGGCGTCATTTCTTCAAGCATAAATGATATCATATTGAACAAATGAACTCCAATTTCATTTGTGATTGAATCAATAGATATGTGTCGTAATTACGAACCCGTATCAAAAAGAATCGTCGAATTTAGACATCGTATGAGGATTTTATGGTCATTTTACTAAGAATTAGGTTGCCAGATTTTTCAGATTAATTATGAAATTGTCACTGACGGCATATTTAAAAATCTGCACTATTTGCAAATATTGAAACCAACATATCTCCTTCATTATAAGGTCAAATTGAGTGATTCAAAAGCCTAACTTGACTAAAATTTCACAAAGAATCCATTGGAGGCATAAAACGTGAGTTTCGAGATCATCTGGCACAAGTAAAAAGGTAGAATAGCTGGCAGAAAAATATATAAAACAGGGCTTTGTTCCTTCGGTCATATTTTAAGTTGGGGAGCTCAGATTTGGGAGATTTTGGAGGCAATTTTCACCATAGATATTGGGGTAAGTGTTCTCTACTCGCTTTTGGTTATATTTCATGAATCCATCTTCGATTTTGGGATTTGATTGATGATTTCAAAGTGAAATTGAGGGAGTTAGGGTTTGAGTTTTAGAGAGTTTTCAGTGAGGATTTGATGGATCAAATGGAGTCCGATTTTGATAATTTTTATATGGTTAGACTCGGGAGAGGACGGGGGTATTGATTCTGCCATTGTTGACTGGTTTCGAGATTTGGGCCTGGGGGCCGAGTTTTGGCCGATTTCGGATTTTTGGCATATTTTATAGTTTTTATTGTGGAATTCGATTTTTTAGCCTATGTTGATAGTAGTATTCTGATTATGGATAGATTTGGAGCTTTTGGAGACCGAGTCGAGGGACGAGGGCATCCCGGAGTAGGATTTTTTACGCGGTTAAGATGAGTAAAAGTTTTAACTACAGCTTTAAGGGTATAAACCCGGAGAATTTGATATTATGTGATTGTTTGGAGGTGATACTCATGCTAGGTAACGGGCGTGTGGGTGTGAACTGCGAGAGATTGAGACTTGGTTCGTCCCGTGAAGCTGTGAGGCCTAATAACTATTATGTATGTTTATGCATTTACTTGTTGGTGAACTTGTTTGCCTACATGTTAGAGATCATGTTTAGGCTTCATTCATGCTCACGTTATTGTACTCAGTCATAGAAATTATTGTACATATTTACCTCAGTCTCTATTATTTTGTTGATATGTTGTGATACTTGATGTGGGTTGTGTCCCTTTATTTGTGGTGCATTGTGAAGCTGGAGAGGTACATGACTGAGTGAGGCCGAGTGCCTGGTTGTAAGGATATTAATACCATAGCGCGTGAGCTGTCCGCGTATCACGTGAGCTGACCGTGCGGGTCCATGTATTAATACCATAGCGCGTGAATTGTCTGCATAGCACGTGAGCTGACCGTGCGGATCCAGGTATTGATATTATGGCACGTGAGTTGTCCGTGCTTAGCGCTTGGGCTTTGGGAGCCCCTCCAGTACATGGCTGAGTGAGGCCGAGGGCCTGATTGTGAGGATATTAAAACCATAGCGTGTGAGTTGTTCATGTAGCACGTGAGCTGACTATGCGGGTCCAGGTATTGATACCATAGCGTGTGAGTTGTCCGCGTAGTACGTGATCTGACCATGCGGATCCAGGTATTGATATTATGGCACATGAGTTGTCCGTGCTTAACACTTGGGCTTTGGGAGCCCCTCCGGAGTTTGTACACACCCCTAGTGAGCGCAGAGTATTGAGTGTTGAGTGTTGAGTGTGAGTGATGAGTGATGGAGTGACATTGTTGTGAGGTTGCATTTACTTTTGTTGTTGCTGCTTTTTACCTGTTAATTTATTTGTAATATTTGTTGATTATGGAATTTACCTGTTTATTTTAAATTGTGATAATGAAATAATTGAATTGTTTTACTTAGCTCGTCACTACTACTCAGTTTCTTAGTTATTCCTGTTACTACTGAGTGGGTTGTACTAATATTACACCCTGCACTTTATGTGCAGATCCAGGTGAGTTAGAGCGCGGCGATCGTTGAGTTTAGGCCGGCTATCTGTGGTTATTGCAAGGTAGCTGCTAGCGTCCGCAGGACCTTGTTACTCTTTTTGTCATCTCTTCTTTTGGACAGTTATACATTTTATATATCTTAGTTCATAGTTGTAGACGCTCGTCACTTAGTGACACCGTGATGTTTGGGGCTCGTTTCCGTATTTATATTATTTATATTTAGAGTTGGTTTAGTTTATCATAAATTAAATTATTGGAAATGTGTTATTAAATTTTTATAATCGAATTAGTAGTAATATTTTGAGAAATAGGCTTGTCTTGTAACACGATAGGCGCCATCACGACCATGGTTAGATTTTGGATCGTGACACGAGTGTATATATTTTTTTCAATGAATAATGATACCTACAAATGAATGGAATACCTCTTTATATAACACAGGAGTCCTAAATAAGGTCCACTTCTAATGATAGCAGAAAATCATATTAATAGCTGATTAATTGTTGTAGATAGATCCGTCCCGAGATTTACACCACGATCCTCGACCAATCCCGGATATCTCGCCCTTTCCGTTATAAAGATATGCCGATGTTATTCGGAGTCTGTCCCTTTCTGTCCTCGATTGATGTTGACCTCTTCTTGAAAATAAGCTTAGATTTCGGACTCGACGTGCTAGCTCTTTGACGTGCCATTCCTGTCTCGATCAAATAGTGAAATTGGATAGCCCCGATTTTTACCGTATACAAAATGTCAAAAAAAACGACGCAGATTATTATTCTCATTGGGAAATTAAAATTGCAATGATTGATCAACATGAAAATTAATTTCAAAATATTTCGAGCATCCTTTAGTGGAAGAATTGTACTCTCCAGTGGCCTAAGAATACTTAAACGATGTCTACTCCGAGCTTTAGTTTATCAAATAACGAATCGTAATTCTCTTATTCTATAAGAGAGAGTTTAACAGCTCTCCGTCAACATGTCTGTTTCACTATAAGGATAGTCTAGAAATTTCAGATCTTACATACTTTAAAGGTATTGTACATCCTAGCTGTAGCACTTGTACATGCTAATAATTTTGCCAAAATTACAGGGGGCCATCTGAATGTCTTACGCCATGCATTCACTGCATCATTTAGAGGAGAAAATCTCACTTTATACTCATTAATTCCAAACTATTTACCCTTTAATGCTCAGGCCCAAACTATTTACTACTTCTACCCATACGGTCCCAAATATTTACCCGGTTATTCATTTATTCTATTAAAATAACTCTTCTTTCAACACTGAGAATTTGGACGAGGGCACAACTTCAAGTTACCCCTAGTAGGTAGTTGATGACTCTATAGGAGCAGAGAAATTTGGGTGAAAACCCAAGATTAAAGAAGGCGTGGTCTTAATTTTAGTAACTCCAGATCCTTGAATTATTTTCTTGTTTTCTACTTCTTGACTTACTTGTAATTTGTTCTTACAAACTTGTTCTTCCATTTTCCTTATATCTTGAAATGGATGTAATTTCAAATCTGGAAAAAAAAAATTGAAACTCCATATGAATGAGTTCAAAATGCCAGATCTGATTTTTTATAGTGTTTTACTATTGAAATTTGTTAGTTGTTGTTCTTTGATGTGTAGATTGTACCTTTGATGCTGGTTTTTGGAGATTTATTATACAAAAATTTAAATCCACCATTGAAGGACCTTGAAGTTTGAAACTCATAACTTGGTCTGTTTGAGTTTTTAATTGTTTTGATCTGATCCTGCATGGGTTTGTTTGGAAAGTTGATTGAAGGTTGTAGCTAAAGTTTTAGTCAATTTGGTAGAGATTTTAGAAATTTGGGTTGAAAAATAGTTGAACCAGAGAAGAAGACAAATTTGTATTGTATACCCAAATAGTATACAAATATACTATTTTGGTATACAATTCACTCCAACTATATACCATATTAGTATAGCTATATACTATATTGGTATCATATGCTAGTTGAATAATTTTTTAGTTGTATTAGTTGCATTTAATTGGTACAATATTTGATTTTCTTTTAATAATAGTAATATAGTACAATATCTTGAAATACTTTATTATATTAATATGTGGTACACTATTTTTTTTATTTTTCTCTTTATGCATGTGCGTTATGTAATAGTAGTATAACCATATAGTTGTCGGGAATTAACCAGCAAAATTGTATACCATGTTGGTATAGTTATATGTCATATTGGTATCATATGATAGTTTGAACATTGTTTTGGTTGTTTTAGCTGTATTTTAAGTGAATTCTATTATGAATATATGAACATGATTTGCAGTGCTGGAATTCTTGTGTGCCGATGGACATAAATTATGTGTATTATGTAATAGTTTTTATAGTTATAGGCAATTATTGGAACGACCCCATAAAACTATATACCCTTGTTAGTATACAGAATGAGCAAGTTGTTTTGCAAATATTTAGCTTGCAATACGAGCATGTAATTTTCTCATACTTTTATTGCGTCATTTAATGATTTGGTACAGTAGTATAGTCGCAAATAGTTGTAGCTCTGTTGGTATACATATATACTATATTGGTACCACATGGTACTAGAAGTCTTTTTGCTACTTATACTTTTATTGTATTTTTTAATATTTTATTATCATTTTTATTCTAACTAGTATATATGAAGATTTGGTTGTTGTAGATTATATTTTCTTGCTCTATAAGTAGTTGTATTACTGCTAATGGTAGAGTGTGTACTGATATTTGTAGGGAAGGGGATCAAATTTTGCATGGCAATCACGTGTTGATTCTTAGAATCTGATTATGTAATTTATGATGCTCAACAATCGTCAGTGTGATATTCAATGAATTAGATCAAGTGACAACTGATATTATTTCAGTTTAATAATTGAATTTAAAAATGAGAAAGAAAAAAAAACAAAAGGTATATTATACTAGTTATATGAAAAAAAGGTAAAAAAATATTTACTATATCATTTATATTTTCTTATTGTATAAAAAAGAATAATAAAAAATAGTGAAAACAATAAATGAAATTAGATTATGAAGAGAAAAAGAATATAAAAAAGAAGTTAAATGAAATTAGAAAAGGAAAAAAGAAAAAAAATAAGAAGAAAAAGAGAAAAAAAAAAAAGGAGAAAAGAAAGAAAAAAGGAAAAAAAAAAAAGAAACATAGAAATAAAAAAAAATTAGAGAAAAAAGAGAAATCTCCCCACAAAAATTACTATGGATAGAAAATGTAATATAAGGATAAATAATTTTTTTTTTATGATAACTATGTCATTCTCCCCATTTAAAGCTGCCACTTTCTAATCATGTGGGCCACACTTTGGATGTTTCAAGGCCACACCTACCACTTTAGCTCTCCGTTTTTATATGGGTTTTGCTTTTGTGTTTTTTTTAAAGAAATAATTTTACATTTCAAAAGTTTAAAAAAAAATTTCCCCACTTTCTGATCAGAAGAATTATGAGGAAACAGACTGACGTTATAAGGAAAGATAAAATGGGTACTACAAATTTTTAATGTACACTTTTGCTTGAGGACGAAAGTGAACTAATTTTAAAATTTTTAAATTTCAAATGATAAAAAAGAATTTTAAAATTAAAGAGCATAGTCCAACTGTAATCTTCTCCGGAAAGAAAAGGTGTACTCTTTTCATCCTCAAGAAACGAATAGATCAAATTTTAAGATAAAGAGTATCATATGATACTTTCTCTTTACATTTATAATATAATTATATTTCATAAATCAATTTTCTTTTTAGAATTATCCTTCTTTCTTGATGATTCTTACGTATTTTAATTCACCACTCAAAATTATTCAGGTAAAAAAGGGAACTCAGAGAAGAATGAAATTTAAATGTGCAATTACTAGGAAGAGCAAAAAATGCTCTATACTTTCAATTTCGTGTACACTTTTTTGAAGAAATATTTTCTCACCAAAAGAATGGAATGTAAACGAAAATATACATAGATAGACAAAAAGAATTAGTACATAACTAGGATATCTATTTTGACATGAAGAATGGTCGATTTAGCGACATTTATGTCTAATTATCAGATATTAATCGAGATAAATTTCGTGTGAAATAATTTTGTAATAAAAAATCAAAGAAAGAAACAAAATAAATTCTATTGCAATTCTAACGGCAAGTGAACTTATTATCATATAGGATAAAATTTATGTTTTAATATATATATAGGCTAAGAATATGAGAACTTAGACGAATTCACCTAAATTTCATCGTGTACATTCTACTGTATTTTATTTTAATATTATTTGCTAATAGCATATGCAAAGATTATTTTCCAAATGAATCCATATCCTTAACAAATATTCTACAATATCAAAAATACTAAGATAACGTGTACTAAAAAGAGGGAGAATCTTCTTCGTTTTCACATTTGAAGTTAAACTTGGAATAAAAATATTTTAGAAAGGGTCAAACAGGTCACCTTTTTAGAAAGGGTCAAAAAAGAATTATGGCTATATCTATTACGTTGGACCTGTGCACAGCGCAGGCATACCCTACCTAGTATGGTGTATAAATAAAAGTCAACATATATTGTGTATAGGTGACAAAGGGAAAAGATAAAAAGGAGTAAAAGGAAAAGACCGGTATATAAATTAATATGGTATTTCAACCAACGATTTGGTACTTCACGAGATATTATTGATGATTTCCTTTCCTTGCTATTAAAATGGAAACTCCTCTCTTTCCGCCATCTGAGGATATAGGCTTGATATAAATTAAATACTCAATTTTTGTCTATGCTTTGAGAGTTAACGAGATTATATTTGATTCATTTTTGTCCTAGTGGAATTTTCTCCATCTTCCTGGAGACTTATGTCAAACGTTGTAAATTTTATATTTGCCTATCTTTGTTCTGTGTGATGCATGTATATTATGGCGTTTTTTTGTCAACTTCATATTTTTACCTTTTGAATGCTGTTTTCACCTTTTGAATGACGATGCATTTTTTTATATGTTGCGGAATATTATGGGTTAACTAGCATATAATTACACACAAAGTAAATAGAGAAGAAATATCAACATACGGATTTAACAAGATTCGATTAAGCCTAATCCTCGGGACAAAAGCAGAGAGAGTTTTCCACTATGAATGAGAAGAAAAGTACATTACAATCTTTAGGATCCCCAACTACAACCCCTATATATAGATCCCAAATAGTTTCAAGCCTATAAGAGAATGGTTTTCCAATTTGATAAGGCTATGGGTTTTCCTTTCCCAAATCTATTAGGACAATGAGTTTTCCTAAACCTATAGGGATTATGGGTTTCCTAAAAGTACAAAGAAATAATTCAAGCCACAAAATAACAAATTTTTCCTTGGCTTGAATTCTCTTCATCAACAGGAACAATGTCTCTCTACCTTGCCCTCAGCCCTCGCAAGGGCTCTATCTATTGCCGCACACATCAACCAAGTCTAGGCAACACCTAAACTTGTTGAGAGACTCAATCTCTTTAGCCATAGCACTAATCTGTCGATTTGGTTCTGTACTCTGAATAGTTTCTGAGTAGCTATAACACTCAAATGCATCAACGGTCTCTGCAACTGCCAAAGCAAATCTCATTGGATCTAAGAAGATTCCCATCAACTACGTTTGTAAATCTTTGCGGTCGGTTGGTCACGCTCTTCTCTCTGCCTGTTGCAATGCTATATGATTGTTGTTGCGTAGGTGCATCAACATTATCATCTTGATCAATATTTTTCACCTCCTGCACTTCCTCTACTTTAGAACTACTAGGCTGAGCTAGAGGAGATTCAATTTCTAGCTCTATGTGGTCACTGACACCACGATCTGTTTCTGCTATTGCCTTCTCCCTCTGACTGTCCAGTGAGGCAGATTCATTGAATGTTACATCACTACTGATAATTAGCCCTGGATTCTTTTGATCTGTGCACCACAACCTATAACCTTTCACTCCAGTTGTATATCCTAGAAATATGCACTTCTTTGCCCTCGGCTCAAGTTTTCCATCTCTCACATGAGCATAAGCAGAACAACCAAATATTCTTAAATTTGAATAATCAGCAGGCGAACTGAACCATACCTCAAAAGGAGTTTTGAACTCAATAGCCGTGGATGGAGATATATTAATCAAATAACAAGTTGTATTGATTGCTTCAGCCCAAAAATCTTTAATAACACATGAGTGTGAAAGCATGCTTTGTGCCCTATCACAAAGCGTTCTATTCATACGTCCTGCAACACCATTTTGTTGTGATGTTTCGACACAAGTGGGGTGTCTCACTATGCCCTCTCTGTTGCAGAAATTATCGAACTCAGAATTGCAAAATTCCAATCCATTGTCAATTCGAAGACGCTTAACTTTTATTTCCGTCTGTCTCTCAACCATCGTCTTCAATTTAACAAATTTCGAAAATGCTTCATCTTTTGTTTTCAGAAAATACACCCACACCATCCTTGAGTAATCATCAATCAAAGTCATAAAATACCTGGCACCACTCTTGGAGGAAACTTTGTTTTGACCCCACAAGTCTGAGTGTATATAATCCAACTTGTCTTTGGTCTTGTGCTTGGACTTCTTGCTGAACTTTGCCCTTGTCTGTTTACCAAACACACAATGCTCGCAAAAATTCAAAACTTGATTTTTGTACCCATTCAGCAAATTCTGCTCACTCAACAAAGACAATCCATTATCACTCATATGGCCAAGTCGCAAGTTCCACAACTGAGACTGATTCAGATCACTTTTCCCAGAAGCTACAGCAACTTCCCCTTCAGCTACACTGGCCTGAAGATGATACAATTTAGAATGTAGTTTACCATTCATGAGTACCATGGAGCCTTTACACACTTTAAGTATTTCATTCTCAGAGTGAAATTTATACCCTTTATTATCTAAAGTCGAAAGAGAAATCAAATTTCTCTTTATCCGAGAAACATGCCAACACTCAATGTTTATGATAATTCCGTCGAACATTCTCAATTTGATGTTACCAACCCCCTCTACTGGTAATGGATTATCATCACCTATGAAGACAGTCTCACTCATTTGCTTGTAAGTTGCAAACCAATTCTTGTATGGACACATGTGAAAAGTAGCATCAGAATCAAGAACCCAAGAATTCTGCCCATGACTAGAACTCACAGCACAGACTTCCCTTACATAATCACTATCATCAGAATTATTGTCAGTGTCAATAATATTTGCCGAATTATTTATTTTTTGCTTCCCTCTTTTCTCCTTCAGCTTAGGACAATCTCCCTTATAGTGACGTTGCTCCCCGCACTCATAACAATGTTGCTTCCTTGCTCCAGACTTTGATCTGGCAGTTGACTTTTTTCTGTTAAAGTCCTTTTGTTGTGTTCTTCCTCTAATCACAAGACCCCCGCCCTCAATTATGTTGTCTGGAAAGCTCTTTTTCAACTCTTTAGATTTTAATGCATTACTAACATCTTCCAGTGAAATGTTGTCTTTCCATATAGTAGTGTATCGGCAAAAGTATCATAAGATGGTCGTAAAGAACATAACACAATCAAGGCCTGATCCTCACTCTTAATTCTGATACCCACATTCTTCAGGTTCAATATAATTGAATTAAACTCATCAAGGTAAGTTTTAACAGGTGTACCTTCATTCATACAGAGATTGTATAACTTTTTTTTCCAGGTAGAGGCGGTTTGTTAGCGATTTCTTAGAATACATATCTTCCAACTTCTTCCATGTCGTTGCTGCAGAAGTTTCTTCAGCAATTTCCCGAAGAACGCTATCTGTAACGCTCATGAAGATCGCACTCAAAGCTCTTTCCTTCAGGCCTGCCTTCTTTGTCTCTTTCATCTCTTCAGGAAAATCCTCATCAATTGCCTTCCATAACCATTGTAACACCAGGGACGATTTCATCCTAATCTTCCATAGACCGAAACTAGAACCCCCGTCAAATTTCTCTACTTCGTACTTTGTTGAGATGATGAAGACATCTTAACCCTAGATTGTATGCAGAAACCCGAACCTTGCTCTGATACCAATTGTTGCGGAATATCGTGGGTTAACTAGCATACAATCACACACAAAGCAAATAGAGAAGAAATATCAACACACGGATTTAACGAGATTCAGCTAAGCCTAATCATCGGGACAAAAGCAGAGAGAGTTTTCCACTATGAATGAGAAGAAAAATACAGTACAATCTTTAGGATCTCCAACTACAACCCCTATATATAGATCCCAAATAGTCTCAAGCTTATAAGAGAAAGGTTTCCTAATTTGATAAGGACTATAGGTTTTCCTTTCCCAAATTTATTAGGACAATAAATTTTCCTAAACCTATAGGGATTATGGATTTCCTAAAAATACAAGGAAATAATTCACGCCACAAAATAACATTATATATATAAAAAAAAATGAATTTCTTCTAATATATTAGCAAAGGTATATGACTGTCTAGTTCCACCAATAGGAGTTATGTCCCAGTTTACATGTTATATTTTTTCTCTTCTCAAAAAGAATGTTTTGCTTTCTTGTTTAGAAATAATGTAACTTTAAAACACTCTTTTTTTTTAATGGAATAATTTACAACCAGCTAAATTTTGACGTGTTATATACCACAAGAGTTAAAAATATCTACTTTTTTGTCAAAAATATTTTCTTTTTTCTCCTTAAACTTCAATTACAAACAAAAAGTACTATTATATAAATTGGAATGGAGAGAGTAATAAGAGTTCAAATTCCTTCGGTGGGTCAACAATATTACTTGATATCTGTTTCGGGAAAACCTATGAGATTCAGGAGACCTGGCATAATTATGTCCAAATATTTTACCATGCATTCCTTGATTCCTTCCCAATTATGACACTATATGGTTGGCATTGCATGAATACATGGGAAGTATTTGAAACGTTTCTTCTCTCAATCAAACATTTACTTCTATGTTATTGTACGAAGATAAAGAGAATGAGAAGGATCTCCTCCTCTCACATGATAAAGTTGAAAGAGACAATTGTTTGATAAATCCAATACATATATATTACTGCAACTAGCTACAAAAATTAAGGACTTGTCTTCCCTCCATTCGAATATCTTGTACAAGATTTACAAGGGTATATTGGTATCATGTAGTTTAACCGTGGTTATATATATATAAAATTTTAGATTTAGATAAGAGGTGAATGGGATATCTTCCGTTTTATTTCATTCGCGAGGAATGATTCATTTGCAGAAATGAAAGGTAAGATCTATCAGATTATCGTGAGCTTACTTAGATAGCCAAAAAGGATATATACTTCAACCATCCATCGGGTCCCGTTGTTTGATGAACTTGGAGGGCAACATATTTGTACAGAAACCAACACCGCGCGGCTAATATTTTCTCTAAAAATAGTTGTAATAACATTGATATTATTGCCCTATTATGTTATTTTTTTCCGCCGGAGGAGAAGGGTCACATTTTATAACAGCTAGTTAATATATAAAATATTTCTTCATAATTAAGCAACAAAAAAAGAAGCTATTGGGATCAGATATAGTGGCTACATCATGCTTCAATGGCTAATAAGAACACTTCCATGAATACATATTCACATTTCTTCCACATTGGTCAAACTTCACATAAACTAGACAAGATATATTTGAGCTATTACTTTTTATAGTAATTAATAATTATCCAAAACAATGAAATGGTAGAGCATAAACATCAGGCATGTCTTTATCTACGTAATAAAAAAATAGGCTTGAGATAAGGACTTAATGTTGATCTTATAGGTGTCAAATAACAAAAGCGTGTCTAATCAGATTATTCTGGAATAATTATACTTAGTGCGCGTTTGGACATAAGAAATGTAAAATTCCAAGAAAATTGAGAAAAAAAAAATTCAAGTGAAAATGGTATTTAAAAATTAGCGTTGTGTTTGGACATGAATATAATTTTGGGTTGTTTTTGAAGTTCTATGAGTGAAAATTTTGAAAAACAGGTTTTCGAAGTTTTTCAAATTTTCGAAAAATTTCAAAATTCATCTTCAAGTGAAAATTGAAAATTTTATGGGCAAACACTGATTTTGAAAAAAAAAGTTCGAAAATGTCCAAACGGGCTCTTAGTTTTTAATATTTAAGTAAACAAAAAATGAGCAACAATCAGATGATGGCTTAGCAGTACATGAAACATGAGTTATTTTCTTTGGAAAAGAACATCAACATCCAACGTTGAACAAGCTAAGTCCGACACTTTGCTTAATAAACAACTAAACCAAAAAGGCGGGAAGGCTTAAAAAGAGAGATATTAAGCAGAAGGGAGTCTTAATCAAAACCTATAAATTATATTTGGGGCAATAAGTACATTCATCTTATCAATATTGTTGAAATAGGAGCATTCATCTATAGGAACACATGACTCCACCGCGTAAAAACTCACCAATTAAGTAACCCCCACAATTTTTTATAAAGAAATCTACTTTGAAATCCAACGGTAAAAATACTGACACGGTCAAGAACCTCCCTCGACGCCAAGTTTTAATAAAGAAAGTAATTTTATAATTTCGCGTCTTTACTATGTATGCCATATTATATTTTGTCTGGCTATACAAATTTTAAACCCTGTGATTTTAGATATGTTATAATATTTGTACGATTATAAATTTCTTGTTTAGCGAAAAAATAAAAGTCCAGGGTTAAATTATTTTTAAATATAAAAATAAATTTTTTTATTGATAATATACTTCGTTCCAATTTATATTAACCTATTTGACTAAGCGTGGAGTTTAAAAAATAAATAAAGACTTTTAAAACTTGTGGTCCTATTGAAATTTGTAGTGTTAAACATGTCAGAGTATTTGTATTGCAATAAAAACTTCTAATTGAAGGTAAAATTGAAATTTTAAGTTAAATTATTTCTAAATTTAAAAATGGATCATAATTTTTGGGTTGGACAAAAAAGACAATAAATTTATCGTAAACTGCAACGGATAAAGTACGTAATAAGAAAGTTATATCAAATAAACTGTAATGGAGGGAATAATTTTTATGTCATTAATTCATTTTTCAAGTTATCATATCGAACTTCTACGAAGAATTTAGGTCAATTTAACCTGAAGATATAAAATCTATACATTTTCGGTTAACAAAAATTAAGTTCTCAAAGAGAGCGAGAGAGAGAGAGTGGGGAGCGAGAGGGACAGTGGCTGACCCAAGTGGTGGCTAGCGGGTTCAACTGAACCCGCTTCATAAAAAATAATGCTGTGTATATGTATAAATTAAGATTAAAATTGTTTAAATTTTGTATAAATATTTATTTGAACCCACTTGACAATTACTACTATTTTACGATTAAAGTTATATATTTCTAAAATTGAACCCGCTTGCATAAAATCCTGGAGCGGGAGATGAAAAGAATTAAAGAGGCAATTAGATAACTGGTCGATATAGGACAGAAATCCAAATCCGGTGCAATCTTACTTCAATCTATGGTCAGAGTGACCTCACCAATTCACTCAACAAAGACCATAAGACTGGAAATACAATGATCTTGCGAGGTTTACAATAATTCAGTAATGCTCTAATTAATCATAATTGATATTGATCCATTCACTTTTAATTTGTGCGTCGACTGTAGATGACAGAGAAAAGTGGATATAATAAAAATGATCTTCCTTTTTAATCATGAATATTGAAATATTTGAAAATGAGGGGCTTATGAAGGTTAGATTTGTTGGCACTAAATGGTGGAAAAATATCACATTCCGTTCAAATACTCGGTTTCTTCCTTTTCTGACTTTATGAGAAGATAGATTTTGCCATTTTTGGCTGCGGTTCACACTAGATCTTCCATTTCAGGGACGTCATTACATATCCCAACATGTACATGAAAACTAACAACATCAAAATAAGTCTTAACTTTTCTTTATGTCTTACTTTTTGGGGGTCACAAAAAATACTTTTTACTCTAATAATAGGAAATGTTTTCCCTTTAACTGCTTTGCGCGCACGGTGAAAATTTGGATTAACCGAGTCATTACATTTCGGCCGAAAAGTTTGACTCTCCACATACAGAAAGTTCCAATATATCATGCTTTAGAAAGCCATAATAAGCGTACTTGATTATAGAAAAATATGTGTTATTGTGTTATCACATTTTCCCTTGGGTTGCCCTGTAAATCATGTAGCTCTTCTGCTCATCAGCTCACCACTTGTTTCATTTAATACTATCTTATGTTTGATGAAAAAAGACCAATATTTATTTGATACACTCAATCTCCAAATCAAACTAGCGCCTAACCACTAGCATATACTGATATATATAATATCATTAATCTCAACATGAAATATAATTAAACAATTTGGTTACGGGAATAATTACATAACTCCAACTTCTCATATTTTCCTTACCTTTCTTTTTTAATCATTACTCACCTTAAGCCTCATATTTATAATTTCTTTAACATTCCTAATCACTTACTATATCTAAATTACTAAAAGAGATAAGCCTGTACAAAGAAAACCCATGACTTCAAGCAATGATTAATTAAATAACCACAATTTCCAACATTAAAACGCTTATCGGCGCCCTTTAAATAAAAAAAAAATCATTATATTAATATCAACTACAAAATAAAGCATCCACTTGAGAACTAAGTCAAAACTGGATAACAGTTGAGATCTTTTAATATCTTCAAAAGAAAGGAAAAAGGAAAAAAAAAAAAAAAGGACTCAAGTATGACATCATGCTAATACCTTGGTGAGTAATATATTCCGATTTAGGAGCTTTGGACAATGTTTATGGGAGACTAAATCTAGCCTTCCGATTTGGCTCAAATTAGAAGATTTAATCACAACCATCAATTGGAGAGAATGACATATATAGCATGAGATTTGAGATGATTTTTTTTTTTTGAAACATATTCCTAAATTGTCAGTATCAAAGACTTGAAGTGGATGCCTCGAATTATTCTAGAATGTGATATATAAATCATATTGATTATGTTTAAGGAGGCGTTAGTTGTTGATTACTACGAGTACAAGCATTAACAAATAGAAATTGTGAAGGAAAAATGAACCACCTTACATTCTTTGTCTCTTCTATTTTGTATATGCCTTTCAATATTTTCTTGGACATGGTCTACCACGTCCTTTACCGAAGAAACAAATATCTTTGTTGTATTAGTCTTGTAAAATTAATGCAGTTGTACACTTGTTGCAAAATACCAAAGCCGGTCCATTTTGTCATACCTGTTGATTAACTAAGGTTGGTTAACACTGCCTAAATTTTTATGACTTCTATTAGACTATATTTTAACAAGAACAGACAAGATTAAGAATTTATTTATATATATAATCGCAGTTAGGTTCAAATGAAAATATAGAAAATGAAGTTTTGGCAACTATCGTCTTTTGGTGTAAGATGCTTGTGTATGTTCACAATATCTTGGCCTTTTTAGTCCTTCCCTGGGAGAAAATCATTTTTGAATATATATAGTCTCCCATGCAATAGTACAAAGGTTCTAACTTATACACGTAAATATTCTTATACAATCATGTTAAAACAACCTACAGACAACTCTTATAATAAGCCTAATTTTGGTAATACAGAAATAAAATAAATGAGCTGCTATGACAAATTAAAATATATTGATAATATAAAAGTCAATTACAGTATCAGTGTATATCAATAAATCGGAATAAAATGGGACACATTATAGGTTGAGACTCAACCGTTGAGTAGCGCCTTGAAGGTGCAGAGAACAATATGTCAAGTAGCTAACTAAAGAAAAGCTGACTCTCAACAAGTCACTTTGAGAGGAAGAAATGAAGAACGTTTTCGGTGAAAATAGCATGGGGCTACTCGGTTTTCGGACTAGTAATTGAAAAATGGTCAGCGTTTGCAAAATTATTAAGAAATAATCATTATTTTGTAGAAACACGGAAGTTCCAGCACAATATGCTGGATAATGGAGCTCCTGCATATAAGCTTCCAACATATTATGTTGGAAGTTGGAACTCTAGCACACGGAAAGTTCCAGCATAATATGTTTGTTTATGGAGCTCCAGCGTATATATAAACTTCCAGCATATTATATAGCAACTCGAGCACATTATAAAATTTCAACATATTATATTGGAATATCACGTGTAAAAAATTCGAACTCTAGCATATTATGCTGAAATTTTGGATTTTTAAGAGTGTTATGTTCAGACTTTATCTTTATATGAAAAAGTAGTTCAATTTTAATTATTTTAAAACTGTGACTAATTTCAATTACCAATTATAAATCTAACTATTTCTGATTTTCCCCACGTTGTCGCGTTTCGGCCCAGAACGTTGTGGACTTGAAACATATTTGTTGGGCCACACACCCATTTATTGGAAAAACAAGTCCCTTCCAGAATGGAAATTCTGGCAATCGATCAGGGATTTGGAAAAGAATGTACGTGGCCTATTTCATATTTGCTATGGACAGAGAATTATAGCCCATTTGGCTAAGTTGGAAAAATTATCTTACTTTTAGAAATATTTTTTTTTTAAAAGTTTTTTTTCCAAAAGTATGTTTGGTTAGAAGCAGTTTGTGCTTGTCTAGTTAATTTAAAAAGTACTTCTAAGAAGCAATTAGTGTTTGACCAAACTTTTAAAAAGTGCTTCTAAATATATTTTTCTCAAAAGTACTACTCAAATAAGTGTTTATGGAAAGAAGCTATTTTTTTATGCTTCTCCTTAAAAGCACTTTTTTTTTCTCCTAAAAGCTTGGCCAAACACTTCAAATTTGGAGAAAAACATACTTTTTTGAAAAAAAAGTGCTTTTGAATTTGGAGAAACTTGACCAAACAGGCTATTATATTCCCTCCTTCTTTCTTGTTTCTGTGACTATTTTTCTTTAGTCCGTTCAAAACAAAAACTCTATCTATATTTGAAAACATTTGATTTTAAAAATTATATTTTACTTTTAGTACTATATATATTTTATAGCCATACAAATATTATGTCTTTTTTAAGACCACATGTTGGCCTTAGTGGTTTTGGTTTTGAATATTGACAAAAGAAAACATGCATGAACCAGGTCCACGCACGTGCAAGGGATAAGTATAAGTGGTTATATCTGATAATCCATAAAAAAAAAGTTTGCATAATTGATAAGGAGCAGGACTCTTTACTTGAAGAGAACTCTATCCTAGATAAGGAAAGAGTTAGAGATTGAAGTTAACTAGAACTCTTCCACCAATGAAGAGTAAAGCATCAGGTTTCTAGTTACTCTTAATCCTACTAACTCTCTCTCTCTCTCTCTCTATCTCTCTCTTTATATATATATATATATATATATATATATATGAGTTGTGTTCTCTTTTACAGGTGACACACACGCGCTGAAGTTAAGCAAGAATTGAAGGCAAAATAACAGGAATTTTGCAAGCAATCATGTGTGTTTTAAGAAGTGCGAACCTGAAGCTACATGAACCAGATAGAAGAAATAATTTCATGTGTATGTATTTTATTCTAGTTCAATTGTAGTAGGGCTTTTGAGTTGTACCTTTCAGCTTTCTTAGAAGCAAATTGTAATAGGTACTTGAGTTCCAATGTTCAAGTTAGAGTTAACATAAAGTTGTCGCAATAGTGTGTGGCTAGTTGCTACAAGGGTTAGAGGTAATCCTTAGGTTTACAAGATTTTCGTAAATATTGTTGTTTGGCTCTAAGTTTTAGTGAAGTGTTGGGAAAAATCCTTCTGGGAAATAGGTTGTGATTTTTTCACCTTTTGAGTCAGGTGTTTCTCACGTAAAAAGATGTTCTTTACTTTCTGCTTTATTTATTCCGCATTAGTGGATTAAGGAATGCATAGAAGAATCAGTTCCTTCTATAATTCAGTGCACGCGAAAATTGAACATCACACAAATCACCCCGCTTGTGTGGTATTGAAGTATAAAACATCATCACAAGTTTCAAAACTCTGCCCCCAAATAAAAATAAAGGCGTACATAAATTGAACGGAAGTAAAATCTGATAAATCACATGTAAAAACTCCTACAATACTTTAGTGATAAGTTGATAACACCGTGGATTTCAATATTGTATCTTCAACATGCAATCTTCTCATTAGGTGGTCCTTCCCGTTCCAATTCTGTCTTCCTATACCAAAAAGATATAGGAGGAGTTTTCGAAAAAGGTCTGCAATTAAGGGCCGGAAAGAAATGTTATTTCATGGATTTATTGTTCTTATACTTTAATAAATTGTTTTACCAGTTTACTTACCATATATATTGTAGGTTATTAATGAGAGCTTATTAAATAGAGTAACATGTTCCTATAAATATTATTTACATTGTCAGTGCATAAAGCTTAAACTCTATTTCATTTCACTGTTAAAAATTGATTTAATGTGTAAAAAGTTTTTTTTTTCGCTCAAACGAAGGATTGAATTGATAAGTTAAGTGTGATAATTACAGGGATGATTGTTGGGGTTGCTACTACTAGTTACATCAAAAATTAAATGCATGCAAGTTACATCAAAAACTAAATGCATGCACGTAAGACCTAAACATAATAGAAACATAAACAAGAGAAAGTAGGGGGGTTCTTCAAAATACAATATCCTGACAGTGGTGATGCCAATGGCATAAAAATGACTAAGTTGCTGGGTGGTTGGTTCTTGATTCATTGACATCTACAGTAGCATGGATCTCTTGGCTTGTGACAGCCACTGGGTTGACCTCCAAGTCGTGGGCTCACCATAAAAGTACAATTCCTCCCGAATGACCTTGTGCTGCAGCTTGGATTAAATCAGTGTAGTTGAATTCCAGATCAGTATGGTCAGCCATCCTTGTTTCTATAAGGCATAGAATGGAAGGATTATTCCATGTGAGCAGGAATCTGAGGTTCCGGCGAATTCTTGATTGTGAGCTCCCGAAAATTCCAAATCATTATCTTCATTAATTCTTCATGATATGGGGTGCTCCTTTCCGGTGCTAGTGAAAGTTTCAAATGCATTAATAGGTGTGGAGGATTTTAGAGAGCAGCTGGTAGTAGATTTTCTTGAAGTGTTGGAATCATAAGAATCACATACTTCTCTTCCAAGGATAAGGGGTCTAGGCGTATGTTCAAGGAAGTTTTTTTGGAGGTTTAGAGGGATGAAATGAGATATTTTTTTCTATACTTTCTGACATAGAGATCGTCAGAAAGTCGTTCAAAATCATTGATTCCATGAAGGTCTTCGGCATGTCATTGCCTTCTTCTGCTTGATGTTGATTCTCCTGCTGTGGAGAAGCATGTGGAGAGTTGATAATGTGATTGTTGATCACTTGGTGTTGCATCTGTATTGACATTGGTGGTTGAGCAGTTGCTAATGTATGTTGATTGAGTGACCATGGCGAGGAGTTGATCTGTGGGTGTGTATTCAAGAAGATGGGATGATGGAGTACCTGTGCTTTCCATTATTTGTATTGGTTGATGATCTCCTTCATTTTTCAAAGGTTGATATCTTGTTGGTGAATCAGGTTCAAGACTTGATCTTTTTGTTCTTGGTTTGGTGTTCTCTCTTGCATTGTGAAAGCCATCTCTTCTGATGTTTCCAAGAGGAGTGTGACATGATTTTGTAGTAATTCCAGGTCTATCAATGGAAATTGGTGTGGTGGTGGTATTTGTTGTGGAGGGATAGTTGGGTGATGGGGTATAAGAGGGAGTCTAGGGTGTAATGATGGTCACTGTTGAGCATGGTTTGGTTGGTGTTGGATGATTAAGTGAGGTGGGGGGGAGGGGGGCTGAAGGATAAGGAGGAGGAGGTGGGGGTGGTGATGATCGATTTGGACATTGTTGATGTGGTGATTCATGTGGTTGTTTGAACGATGCATGGTGGTTATTGGTAGTGTCGTGAAGAGTAGGAGATGGTTGTGGAATTGTGGTAGTGGCTTGAATTGTTGGGGGGGAGGGGTATTTGAAGAAGCTTTTGGGGTTGAGGTGGGTGGATTTTCAGAGATTGGTTGTGGGTAGAGGCCATTGTTATTGGTTGAGGGAATTGACAAGATTGCATGCAGTGAATTGTCGTGTGGTAGTGGAATTGAGGGTTTAGACATACTGTTGGATGGGGTTTTTTTGGATAGAAATAATGGTGAGGCAGAGATGTGTGATGGTTAGATAATGATTGAGGTATAGTTTGAGTAATTTGGGTTTTAAGTATTGTAGTAGGAGACAAGAATTTTTGTAGTTATGAAGTAGTATTTGAATTTTCTTTGACCTTTTGTGCGTCGTGTTCATGCAAGTAGGAGTCCATATGATCGGCTATCCTAGATTATTTTTTGTTGGTATTATGTTTTGGAAGTAAGTAAACATTGCTTTAAGGATTAGGGGGTGAAGGGGAGGTGATCTAAAAAGATGATTTCCTTCTCCTAGGTTTACTGTAGGAGTGGATTTAGGGAGTTGGGGTGGTGATGATGATGGTTTGGACGTGTTAGGGGAAGGGTTTATTGATTGTTTTGTAGTTGGTATAGGGTTGTCTTGTGTGGTATTGTTTTTTGTATGGTGTGAGTTCGGTGTAGGATTAGGAATTAGTTGTTCAAATTGGTTTTGTAATGGGGTGGTAATAGTTGGTTTTGTGGTGTCGTGTGGGGTCAGTGGGTCCATTGATTTTTTGTTAGGGAGGTTTGGTTGCTGAGGGTGGTTTTGGTTATGGAAGGTGGTTTGGGTAGATTGTTTGTCCTTAGGGTTAGAAGATTTTTTGTTCTTTGTATAGTTAACAGTTTTCCATTGGCTATTTTGGTCATCTTCACTCGGGGGTGCAAGTGGGTTTTGTCCTGTTTGATTCGAAGTGGAGGGGGTTGAAAATTTTGGACAATAGTGGAGGTTATGTCCTAAACATCCACATTTAGTACAGATTATAGTAGAGTTTTTATAGTAGATTGGTTGAGTATGTGTACCAAAGAGAATTTCGGATAGGAGTATTTTACCTAGTGGAGCTAAGATACAAAGTCTCGCATACAACTGTATAACCTATTATTATATAAACTTAATTGTTTTAGCCGAAAATTATATTTATTGGTCAAACAAAAACAAAAAAACGATTCGCCATTATTGATTTTCTATTCCCTTTCCTTGCACATAGCGTTTTCCGCAAATCATTTTAAGTTGCACTTCTCTAAATACGACTAAAGAAAAAAAAAGATGGAAAAATACATAGAATAAGCCAACCCATTCTTTCTATCTATTCTTTTTATCAGTAAAGAGGTGCCTCGGGCTCTTTTCCAAGGGACAGAGGGTAGTGAGAAGTTGGTGGAGAAGGAAGGAAAGATAAGCCTAATTCTTCCCTTATCAATGTTTGAGATGCCTGGTTGTTCTAATTTTCCTAGTTGACAATATTGACTTTTATGCCTGGCGGCAGCTCGGATCTTATGTTCTTTAGATGCCCAGCTTATTTGCCAGTTGTCTGGCTATAAAAGGAAGAGGTTAGTTCACAACTCTGAAAGCCGAAGACGAAGCGAGGAAGGCAGCTACAGAGCAGCAGATACTTCCTAACCTTGCTCGATCCAATAGCCCGATCCTAGCCCACTCACCTTTCTCCAAGATTGAAGTTAGAACTAGGAGTCCTAAAAGAATCGTGTGGCGCGGTGAAAGGTTTCCCTTTGGGGTTTCCGACCCTCCAAGTCTCCACCTACTTGTGGAATAGGGGGGTTCCTTGATATTAAGGTGTCAAGGCAGTCGAAGAAGGCCACAGGTGGAAGCGACCGATGATCTTTTTTACCATGTTCGATTTGCAGAATGGGGATATTCGAATCCGGTCCTTCTGACATATCTGCATCCCCATGTATAGTAAGAGTCTTTCCAACGAGGAACTTCACTATCGTATAGTTGACTCGACTCGAATGCCCTCTTAGCAATAGCATCCGTAACCGCAGCTATTGAGTCTGATGTGGGAATAAGCGCCGCAGAATAGGCAGCTATTGACTCCCTCTTGACTGCTTGCTTATGTTAGAGCTATTGTGTCATTGTCCTTCTCTACTTTCTCTGCCGATACCGTAATATAAGATGATCCTACATAGGCGGCCATGAGAAACAAAATATACAACTAAAAATTTTAATCGAACAATTCGCACAGATATTTTAAACTCTCTGTTAATTTTACCCAACATATATACAATTAGTAACATACAAAATGTTGTTATAAAAATGAATGAGTATTATATAAAATATCTGAATGCATTTTTCATGAAAAATGACATTTTTATATTGTTTTTGAAGAAAAAAAAGGTACATGGTTAATGCATTTTAACAACTTAGGCTTAATATATATCCAAATTCAGGAATTAATTATTGAACTATAGTATATACCAAGGAGAATTTGGGTAGGATACTTTTTTTTCTAAGAGTTTGATGATAATAGCTTGATGCCTGAGCTGTAAAGTCTTAGCTTTTCGTTTGTGGAAATTGGGATAAAAAACGAACGATTAGAAGGGTTTGAGTTTTCATCATCTATGCTGAGTTTCTTCAAGAGATCAACTTCTAGGTTTGTGTTGGTTGAAGGAGGAGGGGTGGGGATAGTATGTCTCGAAAATTTACCTTGCTTTTGAGTGGGTTGAGGGGTTGCGTGTTGTTTTCTTTATCTTCTTTCATAGCTTCCATAGGTTTGTCGATGCTACGATTTAATTGGTCCTTTTCTTGATCTCCTTCTCTTGATCTGTGAGTTCAAATTTCGATGAATCTTCCATTTCGAATTTGCAGATTCAAAAAAAGTTGTATCAATTGCAAGAGAACTCAGCCTTTGCTTTCTTTGGTCGAAAAAATGCATTTCCCTGTTGTAGCTAATCTGGGAAGCGATTTAGTGGTTTCTTCGAAACACTTTTGTGTAAAAAAGTTATCTCCTATAATTGTAACTAGTTCCAATTATTAATTATGGGGAGCTATTTAATGTTATATTATAAATGACCAGATAATGTATGTTTTGTATGTTATATTATAAATAACATTATAAGTTTCTTTTTACTTTGTCTATGTATAAAAGCTAAACTCAATGAATATTGCAGTTGAAGGTACAATACAAATGAATAGAGTTTCACTGATCACAAGGAAAACTTCGAGTGGAAGGGCCAAGCTAGAGTGGTAGACAATACTAAATGCAGTTTTCCGTAATGGGTCATGAGTAAGGTGAAGTTACTGCCCCCTTTACGTACCAAATATAGATATGAAGCAATTCCTTGAAGAAAAGGGAAATAATCCTAATATCATACCAACTCTGTCAACATAATGGATATATTAGTGCCAAAAAAAAAACTATTGGTTGCGATATGGAACTTATCTAGAGAGCACTTCATTAAAGAAACAACCCAAAATCCACAGCATGAGTAGTGAACACCTCCCTCCAATTATATCACCATAAGCTTAAGTGACCTGCACATTCACCACTTTGTATCACGTGCTTTACACTTCTGGGATTCTACATTATATCCACCCTACTTGTCCTATCCCTGAAGTAAAGTTAAAGGCAAACTTCCACATCACATGTACTTTCATTTCTATCGACCTACTGTTTTATCTTCAATCTTTTCTTGGAACTTTACTCTTCTCTTGAGATTGAACAAAAATATCATTGAATGTCTATCATTAAGATTAATTAGTCGTATGTTTAGTAAGAAAGATATGATCTGTAAATAGACAAAGGCGGACCTCGCAGGGGGTCACTGGCCCCAGTAATTTCAGAAAAAATGTATGTGTACATGTATATATATCTTAAATAGTAGGTATATATTTTGATCGGCACCCCCTATGACGCAAAGTTTAGGTAGCTGCATTGGTCGATTTGGGGGAAAGGGGCTCAACTTGCCCTCTTTGTGTTCGATTTCTACTTCAGCATTTGCTCAAATTTTTGTCATTGTCAAATCATGCGTCCACCTCTAATAATAGACTCGATTTGAGTCATGACTACGTGTTAAGAAATTAATAGATCTTAAGCCTAAATTAAACCCCAAAAAGTGAGTTCATGAAATAAGAATGGGCCAACATCATATAATGGATCACAGCTTAATCTTTCAATCCAATGTGGGATAATCTAACATGCCCTAATTGAAATTTTCATGAGATGGCTATAGTACTGAAATGATCGGACACTAAAATGTCCAAGAAACACCTAATAAGCCAAGACTAGAGATCTTGTGTGCTATGAATATATCCCGCAAAAGAATGAGAGAAATGCAATTATCCAACCTCAATAGCGACAACATCGATGACAAAGAGCAATATAATGCATGTCTCGCATTATGCTTAACTACGCTGGAAAAGTTGCGCCGGCTTTGTAACTTTATGTAATTGAACCCACGTGGTTAAGATTATTGTAATGACTAATGAACATGCAAAAAAGAAAACCGTTTAAGGAGTTTGGCTAGGAAAAGATAATCTTTTCTATATCTTCATCAAGTGAAGAACGACGAATAAAAAATAGTAAGTATAAATGAGAATGAGTTAGACAAAGAGAACGTGAGTGGGGACAAAATTTAATCAGCAGGATGTTGAGTATAGTTTACTACAGTCCCCAGTTACTCTTTACATTCCTTTTGCTTACAGCCTTTGAAAGAACTTAGTTTACTGTCTGTTGTCATGTGGGGACTTTGTCTGTTTTGTTAAGCTTTTTAGAAGTTATGCACAGGAGAGCAGGCATTAGAATATAGTATAAATATGGGCTGGATATGAATGTCTCTACATGCAATCTCAAGTATGCCATTGAAGATGGGGTTTTGGACTCTACTTTTATTACTACTTGCAACGGTGCTAAGCTCATATTTGGCTGACGGGCAGATTCTGGATCATAAGCCAATCAGGGATAGAGTTACCGAACTTAATGGCAGTAGTTCCATAAGTCCGCTGTCGCATGCATTGCCAATTCGTGTTCCAGAGGCCAATGCAAGGAACAGTACAACTTCTGTGAGTGAAGTCATGGTGAATATTGAAACTGCTGGGAAAAATAGGGGTCAAGGAGGTGGAGGTGGCGGTGGTGGTGATAGTGGTGGTGGAGGAGGAGGAG